>OZ022582.1:7199909-7219909 GCA_963669155.1 Arbacia lixula | reverse complement strand
CTGTATATTAACACGCACTATTGTATATTATCACAACCTCGCGCCTGGTTCTGGCGCTGGCAGACTCAGGCGTCTCGCCAGGAATGAAATGTTTTTTTTTATTTTTTTTTTTCGAATAAGCAAGGTACCAATCATTTTCTTGATATTTCTGAACTTCTTAAAACCTCATACATTGAAACCTTGAAACTACTTTTGTTTCACACACAGTTTCATCTAAAAAAAAAAGAAAAGAAAAGAAAATGTACCAGACGAATAGTCATTTTGGATCGCACTTCATCAAATCTTGTATTTTGTCAAGCTGGAGGACTCGACAGCGGTTTCTTCCTCGACATCCTCGCCGCTGCACCCCGGGAGACGGAGAGCGGTGACAGCCAGGCACGAGCAGAAAACCACACAGACGTACACTAAGTGCACATCAACACTCAACACGCACTTATTGCTATTTGCTGACCAATTTCATAATTCCCCTCATTCCTACCATCAACACCTCTACCGATCTTCTTTTTCCCCCTCCCAGCCACACCCCTCCTTTACAACGTTCAATCCGCGTCTCTCTCTCCAACCGCCCCCTCCACCCCCCCCCCCCCCTCTCGCTCTCTATCCATCTCTCTCTCTGACCCGTCTCTCACTCTCGCTCTTCCATTGCCAACAACAGGTTTTCAGAAACCGAGTTGGAGAAGGATGATTGAAATGGCGGTAACGAGAGGAGTGCAAATAAAAGAATTAATGAGAGAAATTGGACACGCTTGACCTGGTCAAGTTTACATGTCCAGTTGCTCTCCGGCCAAAAGGGCTGACCACGAGCTGAGAGGTGACAGGTCTAGCTCCGGGGTGCCCACGTCTGTCAAGATGTCATGATTGATGAGAGAGGGAGGGAGAGAATTAAGGGATTGAAGAGGAGGGGCGGGTGGGTGGGGTAGGAGTGGGGTGGGGAAGGAGAGAGTGAAATATGTAAGTGTATGTGTGTGCGTATGTGTGTATGTGTGTGTGTGTGTGTGTGTGAGAGAGAGAGAGAGAGAGAGAGAGAGAGAAAGGGAGAGAGAAAGAGAGAGTGAGAGAGAGAGAGAGAGAGAGAGGGAGAGAGAGGGAAGAGAGAGAGAGAGAAAGAGAGGGTTAATGAAAAATTAGATAAGGGGATAAAGAGGAGGGAGGGAGAAATGTAGATGGACAGCATGGTCAGGAAGGGTGGGGGTGTGAGAAGGAGTGAGTGAAATAAGACGGAATGTAGAGAGGGGTGGGACAAAGGGGGGGGGGGAGGTTACAGAGAAAGATGGTGTTAAAGAAGGTGTGCGTTTGTATTTAGGAGAGAAAACACAAAAGGAAGAGAGAGAAAGGAAGATCTGGGGCAGAGACTAGGCAAGAAGAAGACAGAGAGGAAAATATACATTAAGACGGGGTAGGGATGGTAGATATACATTACATTGTCCAGCGAAAGGGTAAAATGGAAAGATGTAAGAGTTAAAGAATGCACAAATAAGGGGTATGGCGCAACCGAAAAATTGACAGAACAATAGACAGAATTGGCAGAGCAAAGCGAGAGGTTAAAAACGTATGTGTGTTGAAGAGGTGGGGGGGGGGGGGGGGGGCGGGGTGAAAAGGTGAAATATTTCGATGGAATGACTATTCTTTGCGGTCAATGCATTCGCCATGTTTTTATTGTTATCAAAAGGCACGCCAGTCACTAATATCTTTGAATGGATGGGATGAAAGTGTATAGATTGAATTCATGATTGACCTTTTACAGTGGCAAAAAGCAAAAGTGATTACATGTATTTTGATGACTGACCGTTGAACCACAGAACAAAGGAGATGGAGAGCGAAATGGTTCCTTGATTATGAGTATGGAGCGGAAAACCAGATTTCCTGGTTGACATGACTAATGGAATAATAATCCATCATTTTACAATGCGTGATATGATACCATAGCGTATAATAATATCATAGCCTTTGTTTGCCAGATTAACTCCACCTCTATGTGGTTTGCGTGTATCACTAGTGGAAAAAGTCCCATGTAGCACACATAGAGTTAAGAATATTCTGACAATGTATAGATAATCATAATGGACCATCTTCGTTTATAGAAGCGAAAAAGTGTATTAAAGAAAGAAACGTCATTTCTTGCAATATACACATCTCTCGATTACTAAGTGATAGAGAATACGATACGTGGTTAAATAATTCTGTCAGATTATGAGTACTTCAAATAACCCTATTTTCGCTTTTCTCTTCTCTGCTCCGTCTACTTTTCTCTCCTTCTTTTTTGTTTTCTTCCTCATACGCTCCTTCTCCTCCTTTCAACCATCTGTGTTACATTTCTTAATATAAGTTTTACCTGGTCCATGGGAACATATTATACTCATACAACAGACTTGTATATTTTGCTTCGTGCCTTCTATGACATGTGATACCACATCGAACGCACACGCACCTTTCACCTACTACCGTGCACGCATTACGAGCAGACAATTAGGCTAACTGCATTTTGCGGTTCGTAATTTTGCTAATTTGAGGAGAGTGTGGTATATGTGGTACATGGTGTACGCCATAGACATATTAACCATGCATCTAAAAGCGCGCGTTCATTCCAATGTTTATGCTACGAGGTCGTGAGCTGGGTTTTGTGCACGCCGCGCGCGCCACAACCACGGGCTGCTCAGTTCGCGGGCGAGCGTTGGTTTACAACCAAAATGCTCCGATGAGCATCGGGCCAAAATCCAGTCAGTACGAGAGAGTTTTTGCAGCTCGCTTTATATTTATCTTCCATCCTCGGCTTATGTTCAGTTCAATGCTTGTTAATTTACCAAATCATACAAAAGAAAAAGAACCGAACAAAGAAGCGCAGTAAAAACAGACTAGTCTCTAAGATGAATCTCTTCTTCTTTAGAATACACAATGTGGGAGGTTTATTTCTAATTTCTGGGCTTATAAACCAATACATCGATTGACCGGTTTCAGGCCGTACTACCAGAGAAGAACAAATGTTTCGGATCAATAGATGAAGAGATTTAGCCACCCCTTCTCGAGAAACGCAAAACCTTATTACGACCATTATTCGTGATTGCGTTTCGGTTCTGTCTCTGAACTGAAATTAGAACGGGAAAAGTAATTCATTTCTTTTAGGTACGTTCGCAATTTACATGGTTTAACTTGTAAATTCGGAAAACGAATCCTAAATTTGCTGTGCGTTCTATATGTTGTCATAGGCTCACCTGATAGATATGCAATCGTCATTCCCTTTTAATTCGCGTCCTTCTTTCTCTGCCCTTCGCTTTTTGTCTCTCCCTCTTCTTTGTCTTATCCTCCTTTTGTGTGTCCTCCTCTCTCTGTGTCTTTCGCCCACCTTCAAACACACACATACATTTGGTATAACTTTGTTATCCTCTCTCTGTCTGTCTGTTTCTCTCTCTCTCTCTTTGCAATTCACATTTCTTCATATATTTCTATAGATCTACATATCTTTGTGGTATATATTCCTTCCTTATAAATTATGTTTTCTGTCTATTTTTCTCTCCCCGCTCTCTCCGCCACCCCCTCTCTCCCTTCTCTCCCACACTCTCTCTCCACTCTCTTTATCTCGGTCTCCCCTTCTCTCGCTTTCTCTCGCTCTCCCTTTCATTCCCTCTCCAGCTCCTCTTTCTCCTACTTTCTTCTCTCTCTCTCTCTCACTTACACACATACACATAAACAAACACACATACACGCGCGCGCGCACACACACACACACACACACTCTCTCTCTCTCTCTCTCTCTCCTCCTTCTCTTCCTCTCGCCCTCTCCCCCTCCCCTCTCTCCATTCCCGCCCTCCCTCTTTCCAGCATATTGATTTTCAAGTAGGCAAGGAAAACAAGCATCACACACGAAGGGTGTTGGGACGGCGGATTGGGTTTCCAAATGCAATCAGTTCGATTGGGCGCGAGGATCATATAGTCGAGCATTATCCGCAAATAGTCTAGAGTCAAGAATTAAACGGATCTCAGTGCGAAAGTTTGTTCAGTTTGTCTAACTTCTGTCGCCTTATACACGGGGGCATACGCTTAGTGTGGTTTAAATGAACCTCTTAGACATGATATATTAAATTACTGTGGTGATTAACTGTGAGCTTATATTGATATACTCTTTTTTAGTAACGGGATAAAGGCGTTCCATATCTTATTATGCGTCTACATGGACGTTTTTGTAGCAGTAATAAATTAGGCACACACAAACATGTACACATATACATATACAAATATATATATATATAAGATAACTGGGTGTGTGTGTGTGCGTGCGTGAATAACACACCAGAATGGTGGTACAGCTGGTGTGCGGGAAAATATTGAGACATATTAAAAGAAATAAAGATATTGGCGCAGATTTTTGAATGTCTATGCTATGAATGTATTCAATGAAGTTTGCTGTCTCTTTTTTAGCCTTTGTTGGCCCTCATAACATGTATATCAATACAAAACATTAATATGTCTCCAAGAAAAACATTAATATAATACCTGACGACCTATGGAAGGTAACACGACTTTAATAATAGGGAGATGGTTTGTTCAATTTATGAAAGAAAAACGGTACAAAGGTGTAAAGAGAGAGAGAGAGAGAGAGAGAGATGTGTGTAAGGGTGGGGTGAAATAGGAAAAAATGAAAAGGTGATGGACAGAGAGGTGAAGGGAGGAATGTGGTGGGGAGAAGGGGTGGGGAGAGATGGGGGGGGGGGGGGTAAGAGAAGTTCATTATTATATGCTGTTTTGTTGTAAAACGCCGCATTGACAACGATTCATGTTATAAAATATTTTTACAAATGTGGTCAAGTAAAAGCCTTCTAGTCAAGAAATGGGACTAGAAAACGGTCTGAGAGTGAAAAGGGGAAGAGCAGACGAACTACACGTATACCGCACGTGTATGTGTGCGCGTGCGCGTGCCTGACGTGTGTATGCGTGCGCGCGCGTGTGTGTGACATGTGTATGTGTGTATGGGTGCGTGCGTGCGCGCCTCCCTTTTGTTTGGATATATTTTGGAGTGGGGAAGTGGGGGGGGGGGGGGGGGCGGTTGGATAAGACGGACAGACATCATGACCTAGGCAAAAACACTTAAAATGGACGGAAATTACAGCATTGCGTAGAGAAGGGTAAATTGGAAAATGGATAGAACAAGGGCAATGGAAATCAAACAGTACAAAACATTAGAGGTGCGAAAACGAGCATAATGGAGAGAGTGATATACTATTCTAAGCACTTAAATACTTAGTGTTTCACTTTCCACCTTGAACAAGAGAAAATGGTGAATAGAGCTCGTAAATTATCGCAAAACATTAATCACTCTATTTTTCCTCTCCTGCTTGATTTGTATAATGTTTCTGATGGACGTGTGGAACACTCGCCATTAGCGTCAATGACATACTAATGTGCAACGCTCCGACGCGGGGGCAAGGATTTCAACAATCATCATATCGCAAAAGGAAAAAGGAGGAACAAACAGAAAAACAAGAAGAAAGTGGTAAAGTCGTGTACCATTCACTTTACATTGACAGGTATCGAATAATACCCGCATGTATTTAATCCATCTCCGTTTCTATTTAACGAAGGCTGCGCGCCTTAAATTGGCACCTCCTCTTGCAATGAGCGCGCGCGAGGAAATCGACACCGATTATAATTTCTTTCTCCTATTATTACATTGTCGCTTTCGCGCTTCATGCCCTTGTCAATTTGTTTTCGTTTAGCTTCGGTTTGCAGTGAAATTATGTGATATGGGTTACGTATACCAAATGTTGTCGAAAATCAATACTCGTAAAAGTTGTAGGGCCAGAATGGTCTGTTCTGCGCTGTTGTTTGAATGCCTGAGTGCCGTTTCTCATTGTTGCTTCGCGTCGGCCTACTGATAGTGCATCCATTTTTAATTCATCAATATGAGTATAATTATGTAGGGATGGAAGAGAGGGGTGGGGTGGACTCAAAGACTAAATATGAAGACATTGCGATCAAAATGATTTGGAATGGGAGAGCTCGGGAGAGCCATCTGGCGTGGTTCGATCGATAAGGTTGTTTGTTCGTCTTCGTATTATAAACGGGGGTGTGGAGTGCGAACAATGAACAAATAGTCAATGTACCATCGTAATGGTGGGCTTTTATACAAATTAATGCAACATTGAGTCAGTGATCACACGCTCCTTGAAAGGAAGACGTGTATTCTCGCTTTCTTCTCCATTCTTCTTTTTTTTACCCGCCGGTATCTCCAAACCATAATTTTGTTTATTCTGTGTGTTTGTTTTACGAATATGAGAACTTTTTGAAACGCATAAGTTTCATTACGTTCTCTTTAAACACTATTTAGACATAGTCTCACCCAACCCGTACGAAGTTGATGAAAATATTCTTTTACTGAGCATTCTTCTTCGGTTTATTTTTTCTTCAACTGTTATGGGCATTTCTGTGAGCGTTTGGTATGACGTGAACTCATATAAAAATAATCTTCATGAAGGTTCGTAAAGAAATGAGGCTTATCAAAGTCTAATCCTAATGATGATACACATTATTATGATCCAATCATAATAATCCTCGTTTTCCTTCATTATCCCTTCCCTTCTTCCTCTTTTTCCCCCACTCTTTACCTTTTCTCACTATCAAGTCCGTGAGAAATAAAAATATTTACCATTTTTGGCGATAATCATAATAAAAACTAATGATATAATGTATAGTTGACATTTTTCAAGCGGGGCGGAAAACTGGGGGTGGAGGTTTAGAAGGGATGGTGCTGATACACCAGGTTGATCTCCCTTTCCTTTGTTTGCTATGTAACACCACACTCTAGAACTTAAATTGTACTCTTGTTTTACTTCAATAAAGCATAAAAACAAAGAAAGTCATGGCGTCACCTTGAACCTACGAAAAGTTCTGCACTCCATCGAAAATGGACGTCTGCTTCTCGGCTTTCATTTTGATACCAACTTACCGAGTTTGTAAGAGCGGATCTGTTCTGTGGCGCCATCTGATCCCGCACCTAAATTCCGTGTCGACCCCAATTGTGTTTTCATTCTCTTTTTTCCTTTTTATTCCTCAGAAAGCGCTTAACTTCTTCAACCCGTTGTTTTCATCTTACCAAAAATTTACCCCAATGGATATTAATGAATCTTGTGTTCCTATCGACACTTTCCCAAGACTATTTTATCTCATTAATACTCCCCCATCTCTCTCTCTCTCCCTTTCGGCCCCGTCTTTACTTTCACGGAGACAAAGGACATTGTGTTCACCCCCCCCCCCCCTTCTCTCCCACTCTTGTAAGACATCACATCACATGTCTCTGTAATTTCTGTCAATTTCACCCGCGTTTTCTCGATCGTTTAACGCAAATCCATGCTCTGTTCTGGCGGTTTTTGACAGCTTTATGGGCGCATTGATGCCGGGAATCCGCCCAAGTGACACTGCGCAATTACGTCCCTGGCAGCCAGGCACGGGGCCCATATTGTCCACATAATAGGTTTAAAGGCGAGGAGTCGATCATTTTGTCGGAAACTTTCAAAATGCAGCTAGGATTGAGAGTTTTATGATGCTCATTTAATACATCCGCCACCATCTCTCCAATTCTCTCTCCCCCTCTCTCTCCATCTTTCTACGTCTCTGCTCCTCTCTCTGCCTCCTGTATCTATCGTAACATGTTTAAGAGACGATTACTAAAACATGATACTTTCAAGAGAAAGTAGTCGAACGGGGCTTTAACATTGATAGCTCGGAGAAACAGTACAATAGAAGGTACAGTCTCTATCTCTCTCTCACTTTCTCTCTCTCTCTCTCTCTCTCTCTCTCTCTCTCTCTCTAGTCTACTCTTCTCTATCTCTCTCTCAACCTCACGTTCATATGAATATGAACTACAATAATACACGCACACATGTATATTGACAATAAATAAACAGATTTACATTTTGTGTGTGCATAATTATCATCAAAATATGCATATATTAATATGTGTTGTTGTTAATTACTTGTAATCTGTTACCGACATCAGAGATAGGATAACAAAGTAAATCATCTGTCAGTCTCTTATATTGTTTATATTTCTTCGTGACCATGGTGACGTCATGACTCACTATTGAGGTCCATCAAATCGAATTTCCGCCACACCGGACAACTTTTACCTCTATTCGCCCCCTTCAAAACCGACCCCTCCTACCATCCAAGGTTAGGCAAAGGGGTAAGTTTTCACTATCATGTATTAAAGTGAATAGAACCTTCCCAGATATAAACAGAAATTTACAAAAAAAGCTACAGACAGATAATCAATGAGGAAATATTACTAAAATAACAGTTTTTGATGGGATCTGAACTCACAAGATCCTTAAATGAGCTAATCCGGTCACAGTGTTTAAAGTAATCTTTGGTAAGTATATGAAGCGATACATTTTTCCTTTAATATTGTAGATAATTGTTCTTTTTTGTAATTCATCGTTATTGTAAATAACACATTATATTGTTAACACCTCCGGTAAGATAATGCAAGAATCCCGTAGCGCTCGGCTTCAAAATGGAAATAAGATATTATAATGGGAAATATACTGTTTCGATTACTGAGTAATTTCGTCAAATCTGGACGATAGTTGCCCACAGTGACGCCTCAGTCGTAAGGCGAGAGTTGAAATGTTGTGGAGCACGTTGTTAGTGATTTACAACTTCTCATTGATCAACTTATTACAGAAGTCAAGGCAAATTTTGTCGTAATGAATTTGTTTCCCTTTAAAGATTAAAACAAGAGTATTTTCTCTTTTGTCTCGCTGCCCATGCTGACGAAATAATTTCATAATTTTGTTCCTGGGGAGGCTGAAAGCTCCCGTGAGGGGAGGAAACATTCGCGTTGTCGGCTCAACTTCACGGTCGGCGGCAAATTGGGGGATGACAAAGGGACGTCCGGTCAACTGACCACTCAGAACAAAAGCGGACGGGGAGATGTTAACTTTTTCAGTGCCCGACAAAATATTGTTCAGGTTAAAATGCGGGTGTAAAGAGTTAAACAAGACGACGGGGTAGCGGATTTGGGGCAAGGATTCGCCAATTGTTGAGGGTGATTTAAGCCACCGCTTATGAGAGGAAACCGCCTTTCTTCGTTAAGGTATTCCTGGAACAGGTGGGGGATGTTTGCTAGTAATGATGTAGAACAGGAGAAGAGTTGCGAGGAGAATAGTTTGCCCACATGAATACTCGCATGACTGGTGAATGTGCAGGAATAAGGTCATGTTTTGTCACCAGGTAAAATGTATTAAATTTATGTGGAAATTGATCCAAAATAGTACGTTATGCTGAACATATCCAAAACATTGGCCTATGTTTCCTATTGATCTATTCATTTCGGATCTTAACAATTTACGTTAATGTGTTATTTTCTCTGGCAGTTGTGTGTGTGTGTGTATGTGTGTGTGTGGGTGTATGTGTGTGTGTGCGTGTGTATGTGTGAGGGTGCGGTGGGGGGGGGGTAGGTTTAACCGTATCATACATGCTTTATACATTTACCACGCCCTCACTCCCCCCTCCCCCCTCCCCCCCCCCCCCCCCCATTCACTATGCTACCCACTCACGCTTTAAAAACATGTGTAATTGTGTTCATCATAAATCATTAAGGCTGCGTGACCACAATATATATCGATAAAAAACGGGCTCATACAGTGGATTGCCGAGATTCCTGTATAAAGCTTTGAAGAATTCTCTACATTCAAACATCTTTGAGTAATTCACCACACGCGATTCCTCCTGTCATGTCTAGCTACGTGCGTGTATTAATGTCAAGATATCCCCCCTCTGACAACGATCTACCACCAATCACCTTGAACGTGATATCCTATGTAGACCGTTGATGACATCCACTAAAGCCCCTTCCCCCTTAAACCAATGAAAAGGATTAACATTAAGACAGATAAATGACATCACACCATCAACCTTAGATGCACGAGACATCTCGACCGCATTACCGTTCGGCTGAGGGCGGCGAAAGAAACAAGACGGATTTAATCGGGGGCAATTCGGTTCGAGAATCAACTCGATTATTAGACGAATCCATCTCACCTTGGGGTGGGGAAGAAAACAATATGGTTGATCGGTAAGTCGTTTCTGTTTGACTTTCTGCACCTGAGAGAGAGATGAAATGAGGGGTAACATTGGTCCCCAGCATCTGGTCCTGATATCCCCAAATGAAGACGGTCCCGGGATAGGAATCTGTCTCGCCTTGAGGGACTATCCGAAGAAAATGGATCCACGTTTTCCTACGCGGTACGCGAGGACTCTCTTCATAACGCGAACCAGCCCCGATCCGTTTCCAGTGAAAATGGATAGCTGTGTCAGTGATTATTTTTGAAAATCTTGCCGCTGACGTTTCCAAGTGGCAATGATAAATTTGTAATCAGTATCTCATTGACGACAGTTTATTGTTCTTATTCCTGATCCATTCGATACGGATACAATTATTATGTAATGATATAATGCTTGCGAGTAGGCCCTACGTCACCTTACGCGACTGACGGGCAATTGGGGTGGTTGAGGGGAGGGGTTTCACATTTATATGACCGAGGGACAGTTGGGCACTTTCATAGAAACTCTACTATTTATCGTGAAACTGTAATGAAAATCCTTTTTGCAAATGAAGTATTACAAAGAGGCGGCAATTTCCTTGAGCTATTCTTCATCACTCTGTGACGAATAGCTTGATAACTGACATTGGATAAGATATGAATAATGAGCTAATGATACCAGTAACATTTAGATGTAATTTGACTTATGATTGTTTCTCGTCTCGAACTAGCACTCTGGTTGCAACACGCTTTCGATGTTGTTGACAGATTATCCTGAGTAATGTATCAAATAAATTTTATCACGTGGCCAAGGCATTTCATAACAACTTACTATGTCTTCTGATTATTTTATTTTTCACGAAATCCTTGATTTAGTACATCAGATCTATGAGGAAAAGGCAATAACAACATAACATCTTACGCAATGTAAACTTATCTCGCAATATTAGTCTCAGAATGCTTGGCTAAGAAGCGACGAGGTTGAAGGATTTGAATATCGGATGATATTTACCCGTTACGACATAACATTTGATAATGCCAAGTTATACAAGTTGAACAATCTTGCTGGCATTAGCCTACCCGTGCCCGATACTCCTTGGCGTAATAATTACATTTAAGAGTGAAAGCAAAACATGCAGGTATAGATGTACCAGTTATGGACCATGCAGATAAAAACAAATTCACATTTAATTAAGTGTATATTTACAGTTGTGAGTAGCTTGTCGCGTTATTTAAAGGGCATTTACTGTACTGGGAAGGCAAAAAAGCCTTCAAAATGTAATTGTTAGCAATCTTCTTGCCAATGGTTTTAAATTCAGCATTGAGTGATTAAATCACAAATCTTCAAAATGTTCGGCCCGAACATTTTGAGGATTTAATCATTAATCATTAATTACTCCATATGTGGATCATTTGAGGGCAAATAACTTTCAGCAAGTTTCTAAAATGGACAATACGTGAATTTAAGACCATTGGCAAGAAGATTGCTAACAATTACATTTTGAAGGCTTTTTTGCCTTCCCAGTACAGTATATGTCCTTTAAGTGAATTGACATCGGTTCACGCTCGGTGTGTACTGTAAGTGTCAATTTTTGAGGTGAAATATTCACCGCATTACAGTGACTTATTGTATGACGTCGTCGATCATGGAGTGCCACAACTCTCTGTTGTGAGCTCTCTGTATCGTGCTCCACGTCATGGTAAATGACCTCTTGCTCTGATAACCAGTCAGTCGGGCTGCTTATTCAAATAATCCTCCTTCCCCTGTTTCTTTTCGCCTCTATCTTTCGCGTCAAAGGCAACTTTAGGAACTACCCGCCCTTAAATCGCACTCTGGAAAACTTCATTGCAATATGCGAATAGCTTCTCGTAGATACTCATTGGTCAGCCAGTCCACTAAATTAAATGTTGCCAGAATGCAAACACGGATTGTTTTCTGAGTGCTGGATGACCATACTTTGCTTGAGAACTGTTATCCCTGGAAAAAAAATGTTCTCGACGTTTCGGACGGTCGGCTCTGTCAGTCGCCAGAAGGGATCGATGTGATTAATATAGCAATAGAGGTATAGATATATAGATAGATATATAGATTAATAAAGCAAATAACTTGATGTTTAATATGCATCTACATCAGAGGCAGAAAGTAAAGAAGCGAATATCTTTCATTTAATCCTTTCTGCACCAGGTAAATGCTGTTTTATGTGACGTATGTACATTATTGTTGACAACATTATCAATCATCAACAGTTCATCAAGTTTCGTCTATTTTTTCCGCAATTGTCACCATTTTCTTAAAATGACGCACATAGTGAGTAACAATAGCTGCAATGCCGTACGAAGGTTCAACTACTGACCAAAATGACATCAATAAACAATGATAAAAAGAAACGTTAGACACTCTCTACCAGTAGCTTTTCAAAACGACGTGCGATGACCAAACACGAATACACTAAAATATAATGTCACCGTCAGTAATGTGAACCGATTACATCTTATTACAATTATGTTCGAGATCAGAATAGTGAGGGTTGCCGGATGGCTAGGGAGAAGAGGAACAAATAAACAAGAAACTGTTCATAAAAAGTAATAACTACTGTGTTACGTAATGATGAGAGGAGATATGGGATTATGGACGCTACAAGGACGAGTATGTTGAGCACGACAGGCTGCATAGTTTCTGATTGGACGTTCGTGGTCAGTGACGTATGTATATCATGAGTCCAAATGTGACAGGAAAATAATAAAGGTGAATAACCATGACAGCACAATCGTTGTTTTTTCTTAAATCTGTGGTCCTTACTCTGTGTTTGAGATGTTGATTTTTTTTAATGTAAAGATAATTATATTAAACTCAATTCAGTTTCACGATATAATAGTCATAGCACAACTTTTATTAGTATACTTGCCCCAAATCCGCTACCCCGTCGTCTTGTATACTTCATATGAATTAGGTTCAATATGTGTACAATCTTAAATTTGCAGAATACTTCTGTATATGCATATCACGTGAGTGTGTGTGTGTGTGTGGGGGGGGGTGTATCAGTTTTCGTGTTGGTTGTGTGATGGTGTGTATGTGTATAATATACACATGTGTGTAAGTGTATAGGCTTTTGTATACATTTGTATAATGTGTTCGTGGACATATATGTGTCCATGTCCGACATTCTCTCACAAGAGATTTGTTTTATTAAGCTTTTAAGCTCACAGTGGAGCTCATCTAAAAATTGTCTGATCTAGATCAAAGCAAAACCATATGCTTTCATTCAATGCTCAAGCCAGATATTTTCTGACCTACATCAATGTAAGACCATACGCGTGCATGCGACGCACAAGTTAGATGTTGTCGGATCTCGACCAAAGCAAGACCATACTCCTACGTGCAAGCACAAGCTAGATATTTTGAGAGTATTATAGTTGGGCCACTTTTTATTTGATATACAACTCATGTGTGCGCGTGTGTTTGTGTATGTGTAAGTATTTGGCCTTGAGAGACAATAAGCTGTTATTTGTGTTCCATTGCTAAGCCACATTACAATATCGACCTCATGTTACACGTGGAACAAAGGCCTCTTTCTACTGAACATTAATGAGTACATGGCTCATCAATCGAAACATTGTCTAATATGTCACAAAGTCACGCTTTAGGGGGGACAAAGTCGTATTTTCGCCGTAATTCCCATTCATTTTACGCATTGAACCATACACTGGCGATTATTATGATTATTTAGGATCATTAATACCCTCGCTCCCTTTGTGCGAAATGATCAAATAACCATCACCATTATGCATTATCACAATATCTTATTTTCTATGTGTTTTTGCTTGACCTATTTTGAACGTACGGTTTTGTGGCAACCATCAAATAATAATTATTGTAAGATGCCTGAATGATTTAGAGAGCTAGTAATTACTTAAGTTAATCATGGTAATAAACAGCGTGGAAAAGCGCGAGAAAACGAGTAGTTTGATATAATTTCTTTATTCCTTTGTCCAGCTCCATTCACGCGTATGGACTCAGAGAATTATAGTGCGGAAATGGAAGACAGGTATGATGATTGCTATTTAGAGACATGAGAAAAATAATGAGCAATGTGAGAGGGAGATATAGACTGAAACAGAGTGTGAGAGAGAGAGAGAGAGAGAGAGAGAGAGAGAGAGAGAGAGAGAGAGAGAGGGGGGGATTCGCAGAGGGAGAAAACTTGTAGAGAGATAGTTATAGAGTGGAGGTAGAGATGGGAAAAGAGAGATCTGCGATAGAAAGAGAGAAATGTAAACATGATATAAAGGGAGTAGGGAAGGGGAGTGGGAGAGAGACGAGTTAAATAGAGTAGAAAAGTGAAAGAGAGAAATAAAGGCGGAGTGAAAAGGAAGGGTTAGAAAGAGAAAATGAAAGAAAGAGTGATAGAGGGAAGACACTAAGAGATAGAGGGGGGTGAGAGATGGGGGGAGTGAAATAAGGTTGGAAGACAGAGAGAGAGAGTACATGAAGACAAAGTAACGAAGAGAGGTGAGAAAGATGCAGTGAGAGAAATAAAATGGGGCAGAAATAGAGAGAGAGAGAGAGAGAGAGAGAGAGAGAGAGAGAGAGAGAAAAGTGAAAGAGAAAAATAAAGGTGGAGTGAAAAGGAAGGGTTAGAAAGAGAAAATGAAAGAAAGAGTGATAGAGGGAAGACACTAAGAGATAGAGGGGGGTGAGAGATGGGGGAGTGAAATAAGGTTGGAAGACAGAGAGAGAGAGAGAGAGTACATGAAGACAAAGTAACGAAAAGAGGTGAGAAAGATGCAGTGAGAGAAATAAAATGGGGAAGAAATAGAGAGAGAGAGAGAGAGAGAGAGAGAGAGAGATAGAAGGTGTCAAATAATGTAGCAATTGCGTTTTCTACGTACATCCAGTACTTACCTCTCCAACCTGTTTCAATTAACGCTCTTAAGTAGTTGACAGTCAAGTACCTGAACAACAATCCATCGATGGGTTATTTTACTCGAGAGCTTAAATTAAAAGCTTCCCAAAGAGAAGCCGGGTAGGAATAAGAGGTGGAAAAATACGAAGAAAAAGGTTAAAGAAGGAAACAGAAAAACTGACCAGACCATCAATGGGTCACTCAAGCCGGCTTGTATTTCCAATTTCAGAATATTGGGTGTCTTCACTTGATCGGCATTGTCAACCCGCTGTCCGGTGAGAGAGGAGGTGTGGGAGGGAAGGGGCTAGGAGGGGATGGGCGGATGGGAGAAGAGAGAAGGAGAGAGAGAGAGAGAGAGAGAGAGAGAGAGAGAGAGAGAGAGAGAGAGAGAGAGAGAGTGTTAGTAAAAAAAAACCTTGCCCCGTCAAGTTCACGGATCTGGTGCAGCTACCAGGAAAACTCGAGACGGAGAAAATAAAAGAAAGAAAGAGTGAGAGAGAGAGAGAGAGAGAGAGAGAGAGAGAGAGAGAGAGAGAGGGGGGGGGGGAGAGGGGGGGTGGAGAGAGAAAAACAGACTGTGAGAATGAGATGGATGTATGATTACAGGGGCTTTAACATGTTTAATATTTAACAAAATGGTCACAAAAATAGCGTTGTTTACA
Organism: Arbacia lixula; assembly: GCA_963669155.1. NCBI lineage: Eukaryota > Metazoa > Echinodermata > Echinoidea > Arbacioida > Arbaciidae > Arbacia > Arbacia lixula. The sequence continues at coordinate 7,204,312 of OZ022582.1, read as the reverse complement.
TGCACAATGGGAGGAAAAGAGAGTGAGAGAATGGAGAAAAAGAAAAAGAAGGGTATGAAGAAATGGAGAAGCATAGAAATCGAAAGAGTGATGGAGACAGATAAGAGAGAATGGGAGGAACAGAGATGGACAGAGCCATAGAAAAAAAAAGATAAATAAAGATAGATGGGGGATAAGGAGAGATAGAGACAGAGGGAAAGATGGAAGGAGGGGGGGGGGGGGCGATAGAATTGTGTGTGTATGTGTGTGTGTGTGTGCGCGTGTGTATGAAAGAGAGAGAGAGAGAGAGAGAGAGAGAGAGAGAACGGCATCATTTAATGGTATAAACATGAGGGGTAGATCATAGAAAGGAGAAAAAGAAGGGGTGGAGAAAGAAAGAATTGATAAATAGAAAAAGAGGGAGCGACAGAGAGTGAAGGGGTGGGATAGAGAGCAGAGGAAAGAGGTACATTACTTGTAAAACCGCTAAAGGGAAAGAAAAGGTAAAGTGTAGGATTGACGACGGAGAACTGAGGGAAAAGAGAAAGAGACAAAGAGAGACATAGAAATAAAAGGGAGGGAGAGAGAGAGAGATAGATAGAGAGAGAGAGAGAGAGAGAGAGAGAGAGAGAGAGAGAGAGAAAGGTAAAGAGAGAGAGAGAATGATGGCGACAGAACACCTGATAACGCAGGAGGTACTCAGATGGATGCGGTGATTTCACTGATTTCACGGATGAAATTCGGTCAAGTGCGCGAAGGTGTGTATCTGCTCCAAATCGCTCGATTAAAAGTACGTCTAGAAGTAGAATCTGTCTGTAGGATATGATACATCGCATGACCATCATACCGAAATAGCATTTTTTCGGAGAACGCAACGTTACCCTTTAACCCTCTCTTTCTCTTGCCCCTCTCTCTTTCTCTCTCTCTCTCTCTCTCTCTCTCTCTCTACCTCTTTCTATTTCTCTCCCACTCTCTCTCTCTCTCTCTCTCTCTCTCTCTCTCTCTATCTCTCTCTCTCTCTCTATCTCTCTCTCTCTCTCTCTCTATGTATATATGGAAATGAATTACGCATGCAACACATTCATAACTAAAACAGCACCTACAATAACAAATATGATTATTTTGGTGGATATTTTTTTATCAATCTTGTCAGAATCATTTGATTTAGAAAAACACTCTCTCAAAATCATATTTAGAATTTTAATTCATTTCATATTGTCTGTTCCATACTTAACAATGGTTATGGAGATCGTGTAATCAAACGGTGTTACCCTGTTTAACTTAGTCTCCACTTCATTAAACAAATACGTGGAATATAGGTAGGAGATGGAGAGACACAGAGAATAGAAATATGCAGATATAATTGACGGTGGAGAGAGAGGGGGAAAGATAGAGAAAGAAAGAGAGAGAGAGAGAGAGAGAGAGAGAGGGGGGGGGGGGGGGGAGAAGATGAGCTCTAATACCCGTACTTATCCAGAAATAATTTATTTAACTTGGGTCTCTCAATCTGCCTCCGTTTCCTGGCAAATATTGAGTATCTCCGATAGCTTTCCTGCCGCCGGAAGTCGGTTGAGGCTTGGGGGTAGATCACAAATCAAAACACAACTGCAGTTATTTCTTCATTTCTATTGTCTTTCTTCGGTTTTGGCGTTGTGACCTAGTGCCCCTTTACTGTACTTGTACTCATGTACAGCTATGATTTCACAAACTTCATTATTGCAAAGACTCACATGTTCGACTGAAGTTGAAACGACTGATGAATCATACGTGCACGAAAGCAGTTCGATTCAAAGAATGTAGTGAGAAGTTCGGATCCAGAAGTACAATCATTATATTTTCTAAAATTTATTTCCAGTTTTATCTAAGCAGGGTGGCCTCTTATACAATTGCTGTCACTGAGGGCACTGCTGATTAATAATACATCAACAAGATTATGATAATGATATAAGCATGATTGAAAAACAGAGAAAAGGAAGTGTCATATTTATTTTGAAATCTTTGAAGAAAATCATGCAATGCAAATAATGTTTAAATATACATGCATCACGAATGCGTATTACAAAATGCACTATTTGTATCAAAACACAATGCCAACAATCATTAGAGATAGCACAGAACAAAACAGCTTGATAAATCATTCCAAATGTTATGACAAACACAAAGTCCACTGAAATGAAAACCATCAGTCCTGTCTTGAGGGTGAGCGGCGGAAATCAATGTGATTGAAGAAGAAAGAGCAAAAATCACGGAAATTGAATATTATAAGTATCCGTCGGGAGGAAAAGGAAAGAGCAAATTGCAGGACCCATTATACCAATGGATTGGGGTAGACTGGTGATACATATAACAAATACAAGCATGCTGATTCACACCATGACACGCTTACCACAGTTATAGTCTGATGATTGGAAATACGTGGATGTAAGAGATATGCCTTGATACATGTATATTGTTTTAACATTTTGCGATCAATTTTTTGTTTGCTGATGTTGATTCATGTAATGTCATATTATTGTGTTTTGTGTGTGGGCGTGAGACGTGACCGGTTAAGTACGAGAAGAGAGGATATTTGTTATGACATCAGGAAGAATGAAATAATGACTGTCTTATACATGAACTCATTCTCTGCCAGACGGCGAGCTGCTCTATGAGTTTTGTGTGTAATGAGCAGAAAGTGCAAAAATGCCACAATTGTGTACAAACAATTAATAAGGATATTCTTTGTCTCACGAGGATGGTCAAACCCCAAAATTTATGTGATTTCGGGTGTTGCGTGGCAATGACAATATTGAGAACATTTGGCAATTATACATATTTTATAGACAAGATGGTACTTTTAGATATACATCCTACGCAATATTGAGAACATTTGGCAATTATACAGATTTTATAGCAATATGGTACTTTTTAGATATACATCCTACGCTGAGCTTGTATTGTTATCGTGACACACACAACAAACACACTCCCCTGTATCGTTTCAGCCTGTTTCATCCAGGGTAACCTATTCACCATGAAAGTTGGTCAACATTTATATGGGCCGGATGTCTCAAACGAATTATTTCTGGCCCTTTTTAAACAACGGAAATGTTGTGTACTTTCCTTCTCGTGTGGAAATGTGATTGTTTAAAGATAAATCACTCCCAAATGTGCACTTGAAGGTGCCATGACTTTATAGACTACTTTTAAACAACGTGCAATTATCTTATCAATACGAGTGGGGTTCAGATGCTGTATGTTTTATTCACATACCCCCAAATCTGGGGAAGTTAGACTTTGTTTGCCCTAACCTTTTCCAGAATCAGTTCTTAGAATTGCGATTATAATTTAAAGTCAAGAGTCTTGACATCAGACATGATATTCCCCATATGTATTTCTTATTACGTCAATTTGGTTCAATATTACGTAATCACTGTTCATAAAATGTTAACATGGTATTTTCCATGTTTATAAGCTAAGATGTGTCGATTCTGGAATCACACAGAACAACGACTTCTCATTTTTTATTATTTACACCATGAGGAAATATTACCAATTAGAGCCCCCGCAGCTTAACAATGAGAAAAGGAGATGGGGGGAAACTTTCGACTAGACGCTGGAAATATCAATTTCCTTCAGGAGATCTTTCCGACAGAGGATAACGATGACCATTTTCATAAATGAGAGGGACAGAAAAAGAAAAAGAGAGACAGGGCGATGGAAAGAGAGACAGAGACAGAGAGAGAGAGAGAGAGAGAGAGAGAGAGAGAGAGAGAGAGAGAAAGAGTGATAGGGAGAGAGAAAGGGGTCGGGAGAGATGGATAGATGTAGAAAGACAGATGGAGAGAGAGAGAGAGAGAGAGAGTGAGAGAGAGAGAGAGAGAGAGAGAGATAGGATGATAGGAGGCTGTGGTTAAGTCGGATATAGCGAGAAATAATGTTGTCTCTATATATTATTCGTTTATATGATTTAAGCTGTCTAGTTGAGTTAAGATGGCTAGACGGATGACGTCTTAATGATGGCTAATGGCAGGCTAATTTCGTCACGAAATGGTGATTCATGACAATAGATACATATTTCAACCTTATTTCTCTCTCTTTTTTTTTTTAAAGAATTCACTCAATAGTAGTAAGAGAGTAGTAAGTCAGACAAAAATCTTTGAATCAGAGGAATTTAAACATGCAATATTTAAATATATATTTATATTTAAATATATATCTCTTCTTTCTTTTTTTTCTGTTTCTCTCCTCCTTTTTGTTTCCTTAATCTTTGTTCTGTTCCTTGATTATTTCCCATTGGTTATTGTTATCATTTTAACTCCTGCTTCTACATCATTTTCCCCTTTTCTCTTTGTCATTTTTTATTCATCACTTTCTAAGCATCCCCTCCTACTTCACAAAGGTTACTTCCCACCCTTACAGTTTCACTCCTTTTCCCCCTTTCT
>OZ022582.1:7114909-7194909 GCA_963669155.1 Arbacia lixula | reverse complement strand
CTTAAGGTGCCACAAAAGGTACCATATTTCAGTCGAGTGATATTGATAAGCAAACCCCAAATCCACCTTTTTCCCTTTACAACTTCTCTTATTGATACGTTTGTTGTAAGTTATGTTGTTCATTTGTTTCCTCTTTGTCGATATCATGACCGCAGAGCAGCGATTTAAGTTCTAAATATGAAGAGGGGCATTTGAGTGAAAGTTAAGTAGTTCATTGACCTTCCAACAACTATATTTTAAATACAAATACTTGCTTAATTACTTTCAAAGGAGGTCATGATAGAGCATATCTCAGCCAAATAAAAACGAAAGAGCGATCTCTGAGCGTGATAGGGTACCGTCGTAGAGAGTGACGACGTATTTTGATTGACTTTTAAGCCGCAAACAAAAGCTTGTAATTATTCCACCAGTGCTCGTCTAATGAACGTTTTGTGAAAAATTATACCCAGTGCTTCTATTGTCTTCTCCTATCACTCTCTAGAGCGTCGATATAGAGCGGACTATTCGGCTACGGACACAAAATCAACGCCAAGGCGTGCTTTGGACTAGAGTTGAAAGCTTTTGATTCTTGGCTCCAAACTTTAGGTCCCGGGTTCGATTTAGGCCGAGCGCTATACGCCATTACTTTGACAAGGTGTATAAGCCTACACGTATTCCTCCCATCCCAGGCGTGGTGAGTACATACATATAACACTTTCTTCCTTCGAGACACTGGTGTCTCACATCTGATCGAAAACAAATTACTTGTTGTGCGATAGCTGACAATATCATACCAAGCATAGCTTTGCTGAATTTAATACAAATCCCTGAATACTCCAAGTGACCATGAAGCTGCCTAGTATCCACTTGCAATGCTTGTGTATCCTTGTTGATACTTTCAGAAATTGCTCATAAATATAATTAACACTTTACATGTCATTTTGGCACCAGCAAACAAAAGGATACTTTAACATGGAGCAGCGATGGTTACGTATTTGTAAAATACTGTTAGACATTATCATAATTTTATTTATCTTCAAACGGGGTCCAATATTTACAATTCTTGCATCTTTTTGGACCCCTCCACAAAAAATGTTGTTTCTATGAATTAATTGTGTTAATCATATTTTGTTTCATTTATTGTACGTGAAATTATATTGTTGCTTTTGTTTGTTTTTGTGGAAAAAAAATCAATCTTGAATTTTGAAACAAATTTTGTTCCACGGAGTGGCATGGACCCGCATGGGCAAAGCTTGTCATACCTGTCCGAGCCAGCTCTCAAACATTTATCCTGACCAATCGTTATGAAATCTGTGCTCAAGCCATGACGGAATATCAATACAAACAATGACAAATTGCTATCGATTTAATTCGAGGCCACACAAGATTTGATTGATTGTACCTTGTCGATCATTGTGATTACGTAAGTAACCGTTACAAAACCCGGAAGCAGGTGTACTATTTTTACACATTTCAACTTTAATAGAAATTTCACCTGGAGGGATTGATGATAAGTATAGTGTTTGACCTGGGTAAGGCCCACAACTTTCCTTTACCCTATAACACTCACTTAACTATCCGTAAACATGTACGTAATTCCAAGTAAAGAAAGTAAAAATTCTATTTAAATAGATCTGTGTGAATGTAGACGGAGTAGAGGTTCATGCAATGACGTCATATTGAAGCTTTGCACATGCCCCAAGTCTTGGGAGCTCGTTTTCATGAAGACGACAAAACTCTGGTCAACGCGTTCTCAGTTCAGGTACTGGACGGGGTCCACGACTTGGGACATGCGCACAACTTCAATATGAAGTTATTGGACCTGAACACCTTCCAAATATTCCCTACAGCATCCTAATGTTTTCTGTGAACAACGACATAACCGTGATTATGATTATGAAGATTGCACACAAACGCTTCCACTGTCTATTCATATAACCCACCATTATAAAAGCCCCTTTTATCAGGTTCATAGGGTCTATTTGCAATTGCACAGCTTCAGAAAAAATGGAAAATGTGACTACTGGCCACATCTTGAAACACGAAAGCGCCTTAAATCATGCCAATAATGCCATTCTCATTGGGCTTAAAAATCGAGAAGTTAGGGTGAAAGTTACCTAGCAACCACATCAAAAGGCGGACGGTCCTATTGTCCCTGTCCCCTAACTTTGAGATTTTTCTAACTTCTCGATTTTTTTTCGGCCTAATGAGAATGACACTCATAACGACACGGTATTATGTGCACACCTATGTGAATTGGGTAATTTACATACATTAACATGGAACGCACTGCGCGGGTATGCCATTGATCCATTCACTATGATTATTTATAAACGTATAATCTAATTAACCCGCTCGAGTCTTGACACATACTGAGGGATAAGTCATACAAATAAATGCGAAATGCGATATTATCGTTTGTCAGTGATATGTGTTGTCTTGGCTTTAGCACGGATTATGGCTGGTATATTTGATTGGTGTGAAACACCCTTCTCAGGCGAATTCCACATTATTATCTTCGTTCTTTCAACGAAGCACTGCGATGTTTTTAGTACCATGTATTATCTGCACCAACCATTACGTATGCAACGTTTAATGATGTATGAATATTGCATATACACCTGAAGTTGTTAATGACGTCATATTGCGACCTCTTTTGATCTGTCGGTGCCATCCGACCGGGAGTCAAACGATATTACGATTATTGCGATCAAGAAAGCGAAGAAATTTGCGCAGAAATTATGCAGCAGACGATTAAGTCGATATACCTGAATGCGCACGGGGTGTCGGGTAGATATGGTCAAGTAATAGGATTGGAAATGTGTCAAAATCGGTCGAAATCGGTCAGTTTGTAAAAAAAAAATGAAGTTAGCAGGAAAGGGTTAAACAGCTGTGTATTCTTTACGACGGTGTATTGTTGTATTCTTTATCATGTTTATGATAATAATCTTAATCATTTTTTCGTCACTTTATCATCATTTTAATCGTAATTACCTGTCCCTCATTAGGCTATACTATATCTGTAATAGTTTACTAAGTCAGAGAAGGCGGCTGCCCCAATCAAGATTTTGAGGAAGTATACCATTACCACTGGTATTATGTTAATAACACTTTCAATTTGACCGCGTTTTCATTATCATCATCGTCCCCATCATCACCACCATCACCATCTCCGACACCGCCATCATCACCATCAATACCACCACTATCAACATCATCACCGTTATCACCTCCACTACTACAGTAATCACCATCTTCGCCGGTACCACCATCTCCACCACCACCACCACCACCATCACCACCATCACCACCATCACCACCACCACCACCACCACCACCACCACCATCACCACCATCACCACCATCACCACCACCACCACCACCACCATCACCACCACCACCACCACCACCACAACCACCACCACCACCACCACCACAACCACAATGATCACCATCATAACCAATCTCACTTCTGCTTCTACTATCATCATCGTATTTACCATCATCACCATCATCACCATCATCACCACTATAACCATGGGGATCACTACTGCAATCATCACCCCCACCATCATCATCATCATCATCATCATCATCACAACCAAGGTCAAGGTCAATACACCACCATTCTTATAATACAAACACAGTGCCTAATATCATTAGCACTATCATCATTCATATCATCGTCACGTGATCATCACATCATCACCATAGCAACCGTTGTTACTACATTCATCAGCGCGTGCCTCATAGACACATTCACTGAAGATACACAAGACAGTACAATCAAAGAAAACAATATTAACGACAAAAGAAGCTCGTCTTGCAGCGCGTATATCATGTATATGTAAATCAGTGTCTTTCTCTGTACACTGGACGGAATGACAAGGAAGATACAAAAACTACCCCTCCATGCCACACAGGACATGTCATGAATAACTTACAAGATTCGTGAAAAGAACCTGACAAACACAATCGAGACTTAGAAAATATATCTATATACATATATAAAGGGCACAGAAGGAGCAAATACATTAAGAGATGACGTGCGTCGTGTGAATTGTGCACTTGATTATTAACATTTCAAGGCTCTTCTCTCATCCATCCAGCTCAGGAACATTTGCCTATTATGCTGTCAAAGAGAATCCGCTGCTATTTATTATTCAAGCAATAATCTGCCCATTCCTCACCCGACCAGAGCCATTATTGTATATAGTTTTTAAAAGGTATTCTTATTTTAGCCTGTCATGCCTGTATTGGCTTCCTTTTGTCGTTCATATTGTTGTTTCCAATTCTCTCTCCTCTCTCTCTCTCTCTCTCTCTCCCTCTCGCTTCCAGTGTTTCATATTTCCGTGACTTTCTCCCAAACAATACAACCATCACCGATGCGTATCAATTATGTAACTGGTCGTCTTTGCGACCCCCTTTCTTTAATCAGTGCGTTTTACTCCGTATTAATATTACCCAGATTTTGTCCTCGCATTATACGCGCGCGACCGGGTGGCCGCGCGCTGATTTTGTGCGTAATGTCGATAATGCACATCGACATCATGTAATATCGATGATTTGCGGTTGTGTGTGTGTCTGTGTTTTGGTCCAGCACAGCCAGATTGCATTAGGTGAACGAGAACTACAGTGTCATCATCTGGCGTTCGTTTTATCGTCTGCAAATGAACAATAGAACACCAGGCGGCAGCAAATGCATATCTCTGCATAAATGATGAACCGAAGTAACGGGACAAGGATTTTCTCTGGCGTCCATTTCGTACCACATAATCTATCTTTTCAGCTTTAACCAGAGTATTTTTTTCTTTAAAGTAATAGGGATTTTTTTTTTTAAAAAAAGTAACGTTCTGAATCCGATTTGTAAAGTTACCTTGACATGACTTTGTATGAAAATACAACTTTGATTGATATTTTGATCAAGAAATACTATGATATGATGACATGTCTTAAGCCGAATCGTGATTATTTCAGGGCTACACCTAACAGTGAAAGTATGTCCAATGTGATGGCACCATTTCCACAAGACGGAATTCTTGTGAAATGAATAAAGGTACTAGTATTGCGGAAAACATCATCAAATTCCATTCATGTTCTTTCCCCTCCCTTTCGTCCCCCTCCTCCTGCATTTTCCATTCCTTCTAGAACGTTCCTCTCTTTCCTGAATTGTGTTTTTGTATATTTTCTTCTTCGTTATCATCTCATCCTTCTTATTCTTCTTATTTGTCTTCTCCCTCTTACTCACTTCCCCCTGAATTTCTTCATCGTATTTCAATTTCTCCTACCTGCTGTTGTCGTATTGTCTCGGTCGTTGTCCCTTATTTTCATTTTCTTCATTTTTGCTGCTACATTGGCTTTATTCTTTTTGTTTTGTGTATTTTGCTTTACGTGTATATTCATCATTACTTACGGTTTCTAGTTCAATGTTTCATGTTCGTTTCTATGACAATCATAAATAAACAGAGACACATGACCCGAGAGAATATCCCGGAGAGGAAAATTAAAAGCAACGATACTGACTTCAGCGAACTTTCATTCAGGTAACAGCATGCCTCTGAACTATATTTAGACAATTATGATGATGATAATAATGATGATGTCATTTTTAACTCCACTCCCTTTTACCGACATGTGTCATTTTGAATTCGTCCTCCCGCAAAGATAATGCATCATGGATAAGACGGAAGAATAAAAGGGTTATTCTTTCATCTCGCATTCCCCTCGCGTTTTTGTTATTTCTAATGCAGTCCTCGAAAGTGTAGGCATGGTATAAAAGCCTCGGTACGCTTTAGATTCTCACGAATGAGTCAATATTTAATGAGCACGAGTGGAAATGAAAGTGAAATATAACGAATTGATCACGACGACTTGTCTGTGAATCGCAATCCCCCTCGTATCTCTGAAACTAATCCAGCCCATTAGCTTATTTCATGTATTCTTAATCAGGCCTCCGTTTTGTTGCGGCATGTGCTCGCTTTTTTTCATTGTGGAAGAGGAAGGAATATCATTCTGCTCATCCTTAATTCCTTTCAACAACATTTTTTCATATTATTTCTATCTTGTTTGTCGAGGCAACATTGAGGTATTATTGCAAAGAGAGTGATACTATTGCGCGTGGAGTATAGAAGGAAAAGACCGTCTCGTTTGCCTTACATTTCATATTAAAGTTAAGCATGAATTTGACAGCTTTCCAAATACATGTCTTCTAAAGAAGATATATATGTATACACACACACATATATATATATACATATATATCTTCTTTAGAAGACAGATTTTCTAATAACATGTTTTAAACTTTTTATTATATATTGATTCAACAAGTATACTCTGGGTACTCTTATAACACTACATAAATAGTATTCGGACATTATATGCTCATACGTGCTTCGCTGAATGGGAATATAATGGTCAAAGTGACATGGAATAGAAAGGCATGACCTGCATTCAAATTAAAATTATCTTATACAAATGTAATCAGGGTTCAACCAATGCCCAAATAAACTTACCCATTTTTAAAATAAGATAGCAAGAAACACTGATTTGCTGCAAGCACTGATGAAAACATGACATGTAGTATTCGTGTAAGTATTGTATAGGCTATTTTTTGTTTGTTTTGATGTATTTCACCCTGTTACGCGCAGCCGCCTTTTCAATCTTAATGCTAATGCAAATTGCTAATGCGTCATGTTATACTATCGGACACTCTTGTGGGAAAGTCATCATACCCCCCCCCCCTTCCACCCCGATTACAATGTTTTTCTTCTTGTTATCAATCTTTTATTCATTGAAAAGAAGCCAACAGAATAACACGGAAGCCTCAGTCAACATTTACCGTAACTTTCTTTGTTCTCTTTTTGCGATTTGCCTCATGAGTTATGACTTTCTAATTGCTCATTCGATAAGACCGAGGTCACCAAAATAATGCTTGTGACATTACAAAGAGTGCCATCAAATATCAACCAAATGGAAGCGGAAAGAATGACACAGCTATCGCGACATACAATGTGGCAAGAGGCATTAAACAGGGCTATACGAATGAGGGGATTGGCGCCGGCAAGATGAACATAAGAAGCCTCCTCGCCTATATACCAGTCTGCAATTAAACACGTGTATTACCAAATTACAACTGACAAGGCGAGCCCAAATTAACAATCATCAGCAATATTAGAAACGACTCGCTTTCACATTAGGAAGGCGAGAGACTCTAATTACATAACATATAATTGATGAGATTGTTTATTGCGCGGTATTTCGTAATGAAAAACATTTCCTTCATTAGATGGTGGTTGCGCTTGGCTGACCATTCGTGAGAAGAAAAGTTCAGAATATGCGATGATTTCTTTCCCCCTCTGTCTCTCTATCTGTCTCTCTCCCTGTCTCGGTATCTGTCTCTGTCTGTCTGTCTCTTTCTCTCTCTCTCTCTCGTTTTCTGCCCCCCCCTCTCTCTCTCTCTGTATGATCTTCCTCCATATCCTCCTCTCTATCTTTCATTCACCCACAAATCTTCCACTCTATTTCCCCCCTTCCCATGCCTTTCTTTATACCCCCTCTCTGCCCATCTGTCTGTGCCCCCCCTCTCTCTCACATTGTGTGTATCTCTCGTTCTCCCACCCCCTTTGTTATCACTCTCACCCACTCCCTCTCCCTTTATCTTTCTTTATTCCCTACATACATGTTGGTTTCCTTCCTCTTTTACTTTCTCATGCCCACCTCCACCCCTTCCCCCCCCCCTTTCATATCCCTCCGACTATCCCTCTGTCTCTTTCTATCACCCCTATCCACCTTTCCTATTTCTCAGCATAATCTCATTTTCAGGTAGGTTTTATTCCCAGAAAAAAATCGCTCACACCCATATCGCCTCCCCTCTCCAATGACTTTCCCCCAATTCTCCCGTCCATCTTGCCACAATCAAATGACAATACTCCCCATGTCTACTTCTCAGCGTCATCTCAAGTACAATTACGGACCAAATAATGAAAGTCGGAGATAATCCTCATGTTTTCATGTTGTTTTCAATGTTCTACATCCCATGTTTTTTCTCCCTCTCCACTCCTCTCTCTCTCTCTCTCTGCCCCCACCCCCCTTCCCCACACACACAAACTATGTCTGCTCTTTATACACCTTGTTAGTACTCGCCATGTCTACTTCTCAGCGTGATATCATGTACAATTATGGACCAAAGAAAGTCGGAGATAGGTATGTTATACTGTATTAACACTGTTGTTTTTCTCCCCTTCCACCCCCCTCCCCCCCCCCTCCCCCTCCCTTGACACCCTCCCTCATATCTACTCCCCACCCAACTTGCCACAATGCTCGTTATGTCTACTTCTCAGCGTGATATCAAGCATATCATGTACATTTACGGCCCGGAGATACTCTCCTTACCTACGGTATAATGTTAACTCATCAAAGTTCCCCTCGTCCTCTTTTTGCCTTCTCCCACCCCCCCCCCTCCCCCCTCTTCCACGTCTTCCCCGTCCACCTTGCCACAATATGTCTACTTCTCAGCGTGATATCATGTACAATTACGGACCAAATAATGAAAGTCGGAGATCCTCGCGGAGCGTGTCGGCCTGATGATATTAACTCGGAAGTTTTTATTACTTCTTAAGTACGTCGTCATGTAAGTACACCGTCATCAATTAGGATGACTGTATATGCCGAGTAAGGGGTTGGCTGGGCCGTGAACTTTCGCTGCCTGGTGATGATAAGGGCAACGACGAGAATGGTGGTGGCGATGATGATGACAATGAGGAGGAAGAGGGTGGGGCGGGGGGGGGGGGGGAAACGTTGACGGTGTTGGAGATGATGGAGGTGATGCTGAAAACAATGGTGGTAATGTTAATGATGCTAATATTGATAATGATAACAATGGTATTTAATAGGATTGTTTCGTATTTTAAGAAGAAAATGGTGATAACATCAATGATAATGATGGCAATTAGATGTATCATTGGATATATGCCTATGATAAATAATAACATCAATCAGCATAAATCAATTATTCACATATTCCCACTCTGCCGTGTCTTGTGGGATAGATAACACCATAATCGCGACAATACTGAGAAAAGTGCATCATAAGGTGAAACAAAGGATACTTGTACATTGTTTCAAACATACCAACCAAAACATAATGAAGAATGGCTACTCAACGACCCTAACTTTAACAAAAATAAGCATGCAAAATAGGCCACCTTTTAGATGATTTCCCCCATCCAATATGATTATAAGACCAGTCTAATTACAAGGACACACTCCCGAACTTTCTGCTCTGCAAGTTGCAGAAAGGTCAGAGGAATAAAACGTGAAATTATTCCATTAAATGTGATTTGAGGAGAAAGAACACAGCGCCGTTAAAATAAAAAATGATCACCGTGGTTACTGGAGAACAACGCCGACGTTCCGCGCGCTAACGTGATAAAAGAGGACGAATCACGGTCATGATTGGGGGAAGTATGTGAAAGCATTATCATGATTATTATCATTCTTCGAACCTGACGGACTCTTTTATAAATCATATTTTTTAGAGTTATTTCATTAGTCTTTGTTTGTGTTACTCTCGGCACTAATGACTGGTCAACTAAGTCATTTTGTACTGACCGATCTTTGATTAATAACATCATTACTCGAATCATTCAACTTGTTGTCTCGAAGTAGGATGCTACTTCATGACTTTTGTTGAAAACTACAATGACAACGACAACGCACCACATCAATGGCAGTATTAACAACGACAATGGCGGTAGAACAAAACCGAGGACCAACAACAACTTATTGATGTAACAAGACAACTCCCCCCCCCCCCCCCTCTCTCTTTCTTTGTCTATATGTCGGGTCTGTCTCTGCCTCTGTCTCTCTTTGTCTGTCCAGCTCCCCCTTTATCTCTCTCTCTTTATGTCTCTCTCCTTCACCCCCATCTCTCTCTATGTACCACCATCTTCCACCCTATTTCTCTTGCTCTTTTTCCTTCTTTCTTCCTTTCTGTCTCTCTCCCCCCCCCCCCTCTCTCTCTCTCTCTCTCTCTCTCTCTCGCTCTTTTTCCTTCTTTCTTCCTTTCTGTCTGTCTCTTTCTCTCTCTCTCTCGCTCTCTCTCGCTCTCTCTCTCCTCTCTCTCTCTCTCTCTCTCTCTCTCTCTCTCTCTCTCTCTCTATCTCTCTCATTCTCCCTTTACCCACTCTCTCTCTCTTTATCCTTCACTCTCCCACTCTCTCCCTTTCTCTCCCCATCTCTTTCCGCCACAATGACCCAAACGCGCCATCCGTCTTGGGGAGAGCGAAGCGTGAAATTGCAATAGCTTCTTATTTCACCTCATTAAAATCCCCTACAAGTCTTACTTAACCTTGGAGCTGACTAATTGATTTCTAATTTCTAAGTGTGTTATTGGATCTTCTCTCCCAGGACAAGTTCTCCATGCTCGATATTAAAACCTCGTTTAGAGGTATGACTGGACATATTGAGGTGGATTTTAACTGCCTACGGGACCTATATTATAGGGGTGGTGGTAAACAGTAAAGACGTCTTGGGGGAAGTCTGCAAAGTTCAGCTGTTTCATCATTGCAATACAACTTCTTACGATGTACTCTGATACACTGCGTAGAGAACGCTTAAAAGATTTAGTAAAAGTAGTTTTGACAAACAGGTGCGATTTCTAATTAGGTCAAAACACATGCTCATCGCATTCTGTAGAGTGAGAATTAAAGTCTTTATCAAGTAGCTAATGATGCAAATGACTGACCCACTTCTTATTCATGATATAAACTAGGTCTGCGATATATATCTATTCTTATTCTAATAAAGAGTAATAGATTTGTTACACAATTTCACGTGACAACAATTTGTAATCAGACAACTTCAATATCAAGATTATTATTGTTGAATTTAAAGACAATTACACAAAACTTCGTGTGAAAATACAAAGGAATCGCTTTCGCATCATGGCAATCATAGTCATGGCCATACTTCGAGCATATCTAAATTCTAAAAATGGTGTTCTCCTGAAACATTGATGACAGAAACAAGGCATTGCGAACGATATGCAACAGGAACTGCTACAACAACCACTAACATCACGCCGTGTGGGAGTCCCAGTATGCCGCAGTGCATGTCTCCAACATAACGCAAAGGGGAGAATTTCAACAGGAGCCGTGTATTAAAGCCAGTTACTATTTTCCAAACTTCATGCTTATAGATGCGTTATTTGACGTAATTCTAAAGGTAATTGGGTTTAATGTCTTCAATCGATGATGCGTGAGCGGCCTTCATCAAGAATTAATGACCGTTTCAAACGTCTCGTCCAATACGTGCGGAGGCCTCAGCGGTGGAACAGTTTGAGCGGGAAAATTTTTGACCGGAAGTGGGAGCGATCGTCTGCAAGCTTCCCTCGGATATCCAACATGACAGGCGGGCAGGCCCAGCCAATTATAGATAACACGTTTCTGATCTCGCCAAATTACATTTTCTAGCATTTTGATCTGTGTTTTCCTTCCCTTTCTCTTCTCATTCAACTTATTTTTCTTCTTCTCTTCTCTTCTCTTCTCCTCCCTTCTCCCTCATGTTTATCCTTCTCTATCCCGGTCCTTTAGTTTTCTTCGTCTTCTACTCCATACCTATTTCTGCTTGTTCTTTTGTTCTCCATTTTTCTTCGTCTTCTTCCCGTTCATCTTCTACTTATCCTTCACATTTATCTTCTTCTTCGTTGTCGTCTTCTTCTACTTCTTTTCCACCACATTCAGTCTCTTTAATACGAGTGTAAAATTTAATCTAAAGAGCACTCACACCTTGGTAGATCTATTCCTGTACGAAAAAAAATGAAATTACATGTACTTAATAAGTGTAACATAAAACATGATTTCCATGCAAAGCTATCTCTGCGTGATACAGAAATGATCTACATATCATTCCAATTTATCGAGGTGAAAAGGTCGTGAATGCAACAACAAAGATGCAAAAATGCAACAATAAAGGTCTGAACAGAAAAGTGTCAACAAGTACGTCATACGCGTTATAATCTTTAACATGAAGGTTAATAAGATCAACAGGGCGTTTAACAGGTGCATGACGAGACAAAAAACACCCCTAAACAAAAGTCATAGAGCCGCCAAAAGAAAAAAACATGCTAACACGGCGATTGCTCTGAGAACATGTATTTTGAAATGATATTTTGTATGCACGCTGTATCACGCTGTATTTCTATGTGCATATGTTCGTGTATAGATTTATGTCTAATCATGTTTATGTTTCATAAATGCCTGGTACGTACAATGTATATACATACATGCATGCAGGTAGTTTGTCACCTTCAAATCTTAGAAGGCTTTTGTCAAGTCGTTTGGTATGGGTCGAAAGTTCACATACTACAAATAGCAGGTCTGTTGAAATCCATTGTGTGTTTTAGCAATAATCATTCGTAACATTATGTGGTAAAGAGTCCCTCGATATCTAAATAACTACGTTCTCTGCTTTGTTGTACTGCACAATATCGTTTGTGGTGGAGCTTTTTTGTTGTTGTTGATCGCCGGCGACCAGAGAGAAAGGGGTTTCACAGCCGACCAAATGTGTCCTGAATAATTCACGATATGGTTCGCGGAACAAGGCAGTCCTTTGAGCTATCTCTCTCTCTCCTTCCTCTCTAGTCTTTGTCTTGGGTGAGAGAGACGAGCTGCAAGAGACCGCAAGAGTGCGAGGGAGAGATGGGTCGGCTCAACTCCAGCAGAACGCCTTGTCACGGCTGAATGAGGAGACTAATCCATCAAACTCACACCTGGCATGCCTGGTGTCGTCACTAGGCAACGTCGTAGCCAGGTGGGGGCTCTGGGGCGGCACCCCCCCCCCCCCCACACACACACACACACGCACACGCACACACTTATAGATACTTGCATAGATTTGACGATGGAATCGAATCGGTTGACATGTTCCTAAACTTCTATTTACTGTAGTGTGACTTCTTGATTATGATATATAATATTCTAAGTTTTTATGATCACTCGCATTATCACCAGCCGCCCCCCCCCCCCCCCCCCAATGTAGAATGCATTAATATGCACGCCAATTTTTCAGGGTTTGAACAATGAAGAAGTGTTGAGATGGAATAAATACGAGAGATAGGACAAGGAAGGTGAGAAAATGAGGAAAGGAGTGGAACGGGGAAAGGGGAAGAGCATGTGATGTACGTGAAGGATCAGCAGAAGAGAAGCGAGGAGGATGGAGAGGAGAAGGAGGAGGAGGTGGAGGAGGAGTAGGAGGAGGAGGAGGAGGAGGAGGAAGAAGAGGAGGAGGAGGACGAGGAGGAGCAGGTGGCGGAGGAGGAAGAGGAGGAGGAGGAGGAGGAGGAGGAGGAAGAGGCGGAGGAGGAAGAGGAGGAGGAGGAGGAGGAGGAGGAGGAGGAGGAGGAGGAGGAGGAGGAGGAAGAGGCGGAGGAAGAAGAGGAGGAAGAGGAGGAGGAGGAGGAGGAGGAGGAGGAGGAAGAAGAGGCGGAGGAGGAGGAGGAGGAGGAGGAGGTGGCGAAGGAGGTGGCGGAGGAGGATGGGAAAGAGGAGGAAGAGGTGGGAGAGGGGGATGGGGCGATGAGGAGGAGAAATTGGAGGATGGCAAGGTGGAGGTGGAGGAGGAGGGGGAGGAGGGGGAAAGTCTCGTATAGATGTAGTGGAAATAGGAGAGGAAGATAGTGGAGAGGAACAAGGAAGGAAGAACAAGTTAAACGAAAGTTAATAGCAAAATCCCAACAAAGGACAAAAGATAAGAAAGACAAGATAGAAGACAAAGGCAATTGATGATAAAGAAGAATCCAGACTAAAAAAAACACAGAACTAAAAATAACAGGAAAGAGAAAGAGGGAAAATCCGACAAAGTTAAAATGTAATGAACTAAAAGGATGAGCACAGGTTAAGTACGCTGCTCTGATATAATTTTAAGTATTTGTTTCTGCAGCCAACCTAATCATCATCCATCATTACTAAGTCACCCTAAACTGTGCTGTGACCTCAATGAACTTTTACCATGCTACGTGGTCGAGTTAGGATGAACTATTTGACAGGATTGCTTTATTACCTCGAATTACTTTCCTTGATATGGCCGACAATCCACACGAAATAATTACACCTTGCTCCTCATAGGCCGATACTGCTGACTAATTCACGATTTGTTCGCAATCAAGGGACGAATTTCGCTTTGCATTATTAAGTATGCGTTGCAATTTCAATTGGCTGATATCATTAGGGCCGAGACCACTGTCAAGAACCGTCCACTCATAAATAACTGACCCAGAACTAACAGAGAATGCGTTGAAAGCAATAGAGGAGAGTTCATTTACGTGAGCATACGGTCAGATTATTTCAGCTCAATCTTCACGGGCAATAGTAATTCCGAATATATCTAGTGCGGCCAGGACCGATCAAGATGAATTTTTCACTGTTTTTGTATAAACATTTCAGTAGGATACTTGTCAATAAGCGTATAATGAGGTGGCGTTAGCGATGACCTCCACAGTGGAAGGAAATTTCAGTTGCCTAAGCTAGCTAACAGTATTTGGAGGTGATAGGATCTGTCAAGATTGATAGTTGAATTTCAACGTTTTCCTTTTACTTTCATAGGGCCTACAAGTAAACGATGAGTACAGAAAACACTGAAGGAGACATTTCACCATTTTATGGTGATCTCTGTTTTAGATAAGAAGAGTATTCAATCTATTAAGATCATATTTATCTCTGTGTGCCGGATAAAATGATGCTTAACGAGATTCGATGCATATTGATGGTGAAAAATTACACACGGTAGATATGTTAGATCTCATAATGGAATTATATGAAATTGCAAAAGCACAGACGACCTTTTCAGCAATAAGTTCAAAGTTTATCTAGATTTCACGGCTCGTTTTCCCCCTTTCATCCCAGGGTGCCACGCAGAAGATTTATATGTACTTTTAGACTAGTAGAAACAGACAAGCATGAGCAATGACATGCTTCGAACGTGGCGCGGCGCACTCGTTCTCTTCATCGACCAGGTCGGGTCAATTGGTCGGGACGCGCTCCCGTCCAGATACGCCACAAGACGCCTCGCCCTGCTACCCCTACCAACCGTCCCCTTCCTGGAAAAACCAGTTAGTCCAATCAGAGAGCAAACCCCCATTTCTCGACAAACCTCACTTTAATTCGCTTTCATTGTGACATTCCTGTATATCCAGAACGCACTCCTGGTATTTTCTTTATTCTTTCTAAAGTAGATGACTAGTCGCACGATTATAGTTTTTCATTCGCTCGCGCGGAGTCATTCCGTTTCAATTTACCCCCCGCAATTGTCGCGCGCGCGCCGGAAATAGATTAAACAACAAGAATAAGGAAAACGCATAGAGGGAGACAAAAAAGGGAGAGAAAACTTGTTTAGTCATTCTGAATGAATTAAAATATTTTGAAACGACGTTATTTTGTAGAAATATCACTGAGAATCAATCTGAGATTGTTATCTAGACCAGATGATTTGGGACTAGTTGGTTTGGTTCGCATGGCGAGTGACCCATATGTTTTGAGTGATAAGGCAGCTGTGTGCTGAACTCACCCGTATCCATAGCAGTCTCATGATGAATATATAGAGCTCACAAAACAAGCCAAGCGGTTAAATACCAGCGGTAACTTCATAAGGATATTTCCATTATGCTGATTAAATTGAAGTTCAAGGGGAGAAGTAGAAATATACAAATTATTCTGTTAGCAGGGGACATTAATGACACGAAAATCATTAACTGAATTAGCACACACATCTAATGACAAGAGTCTGCTCAATCAAATATTACTAATGCCAACAAAAGTGAAGCCCTCTATGAAACTTCCCATACGACTTCACAATAACTCATGTCCAAATTTCAAGTCTGAATTTGTTTATTTCATTTTTTTTCTACTTCATATTAAAATCATAGGCCAATTAAGGCTCTCATTCTCATATGACTTGTCCAATGGGAATACCATGTCAACCGTTCTGCTGGTTCAACGTTACAAGAATAGTTGCTTGGCCCCCGCAGCTATTTCAGAGAAACAACATGAAACTTCCCATACGACTTCACAATAACTCATGTCCAAATTTCAAGTCTGAATTTGTTTATTTCATTTTTTTTCTACTTCATATTAAAATCATAGGCCAATTAAGGCTCTCATTCTCATATGACTTGTCCAATGGGAATACCATGTCAACCGTTCTGCTGGTTCAACGTTACAAGAATAGTTGCTTGGCCCCCGCAGCTATTTCAGAGAAACAACATCAATTTTTTTGTAGATGACTTGTAACCTTTTCTTATTAAGGCGTAGGCAGAATGTAATAGAAGGGGGCGGGGGCGATGGGTGATATTTTTTATTTTAATAAAAAATTGTTTTAGCTGCAATGATTCATCAGAAAAATCGATTTTAATGGTCTGTTTTATCGACAAACTTGACGGAGATGGACTGCAATGGTGGACAATGATGGCCTTGCGGAGATAAAGCGGGGGGAAGGAGAATGGTGGAGGAGAGGGAGGGGAAGGGGGGGCGCCGGGGAGACAGGGGCACCCGTGTCGTCGCCGGTGTTTTTCCAGGGAATCCCGCCCCTCCTACTGGCGTGAATGCTGACCTTTTCCCCGTCCCGTCTCCGAGCGAGAGCTATGTTTGCTTGCCGGGGCTGGAGGAAAAGGGTGGAGAGGGCACAAGAGAAGGGGGCGAGGCAAGCCAAGCACATGCTGTGTTCTATGAGATTAACAAGGAGATTACCACGGGGTCATAAACGACAGAGTCAGGTGTAATGAACTTCAACCATACTTGTAAGTCCCGATTCCACCGCTCTGGTGACCCTCTCCCCATGCATGCCATGCCTCCCTCTTTCCCATTCCCTCTCCCTATGTTTCTCTCTCTCTCTCTCTCTCCCTCTCTCTCTCTCTCTCTCTCTCTATCTATCTCTCTCTCTATCTCTCTCTCTACATATTTTATCTTTCTCTCTCTCTCCATCTCCATCTCTCTCTTTCTGTCTACCTGCCTCTCCCGCTTTTTCGTTTACTCTCTCTTTCTCTCTCACCTCTTACTCTATCTCTATCTCTAGCCTATTTCTCTCCACTGCTGAAGGAAGGCCTCCTCATCATTTTTCAATTTTGATCTTATGCCGTTCGTTTCCATGTCATACTACAATATTCTCTAACCTCTTACTATATACCTTATCCTATATGTGTCTCTCCATCTCCATTATAATCACTCTTTTTCTTCTTTTCTCTCTCCCTTTCTCTCTCTCTCTCTCTCTCTCTCTCTCTCTCTCTCTCTCTCTCGTTTTTGTAATCTGCTTCAGCATAAATATCAACTTCATCATCTTTTTCTCTTCTTCTCCATCCTCTCTTTCTTTTTGTCCTCTTCTCCTGACATATTTTCCAGGTTTTAAAAGAAAAAAATCATTCAATGAATGCATTCATATCTGACACTTATTTTGTTTGCCTTTTAGGCACAGGATTTTTGTTAAAAGAAGACCAAATTTGATGTTAATGATAATATCATAGGCTAGATTGTTAGCCCTGCAACAGGTATACAATACGCTTTGTGTGTAACATGGGACTTCCTTCATAATTAATACACACAAATCCCATAGAGCAGCACTCTATCTGGCACACAAAGGGTTAACACTGATCCAAGCTCATTCCCCCATTCCCCATATAGGTCACTCCTCAAAAACACTCACATCACAGCTTGCGACATCTCACTGCAATTACATCCAGTCTGAACTTGAAGCAAAAAAAGCGAGAGAAGTGTCCTGGACATGCACTTTTCGTGACGTCACTCATGCATCCTGCCACATACCTGGAGCATGCGGATTGATGTTAGGCTCTTTTCAAGACTATTTTGTTTAAAGTTACACAATCTAACATGAATAGCTTCGTTATCATTGTGCTGTTTGGAACGAATGAATAAAGGTTCGTTAAGTCTTTAAAAGAAAGTTTTAAAAGAATTGCTTTGGTAATAAATCTCCCCGATATTTCAAGTTTCTGTTCCCTTTTGGTGTAGTGTGATAGAGGATGGCACTTTCACTACTTTGACTGTTAGCTCTGCCTGTGTGTACACGTATGTGTGTATACGAATGTTCGTGGACGTTTTTATGTTTGTAAGGCTGTGTGTACTTATATAAATATTTTAATATATGTGTATGTGTGTGTGTGTGTGTTGTGTTGTTTATGTAATTACGCTTTCGAATGCATTTAGCTTCGAAACACGTCAGAGAACCTCTAGCAATAATGTCTAACCAGAGAGGAGGCCACCTCTCTGGTCTAACATTGTGTCAGTACGATGGATTGAGACTACGCAGACTGGTGTCATGTGACGTGACAGCCCGTTTGTCATTGGTCGGAAGTTTTCGGCGGGCGTGGCGGAAAGGAATTGGTAAAGTGTTTGTATGTCTGCGCAAGTGCGTTTCCAAAGTGCGGCCTTGTCCTAAAAATATGATTTCCGAAGTCACGTCAACGGTCTACTCGTGTTTAGCGGAAATTTCGACATGTGTGAAAGACGTCCCGACCGATATTCTTGCATCACAAACTCTTTGGGTCTTCTTGTCTTTATGTTACCTCTCGGTCACTGTTCTATTTCGTTCTCTCTCTCTCTCTCTCTCTCTCTCTCTCTCTCTCTCTCTCTCTCTCTCTCTTTCTGTCTCCCTCTCTCTTGCTCTGTCTCTCTGTCTCTCTCTCCCTGCCCCCTCCCTCTCTCTCTCTCTCTCTTGCTCTGCCTCTAACCACTGTCCCTTTTCTTGGTATCTCTTTATGTCGCTGTTCTGCATGTCCACCTTTCGCTCATTTCTCTCTCTCTCTCTCTCTCTCTCTCTCTCTCTCTCTCTCACTCCCCCTTTCTCTCTTTCTTCTCTTTCTCACTCTTTTTCATCTTTCTTCCTTCATTTTCCCTTTCACATTTATATTTATTTACTCAATTATGTTACCTTCGTTTCCCCTCCTCTTGCGAATTTCCTTCTTTTGTAATCGTGAATGGTTAATTCTTTCTTTTCACATTCTCGTTGTTGTGTTATTAAAATGTTCATTTATGTCAAATCAAGACGAAAGTGAAAACCCTTTATTTATAGTATAACTTCACATATTTCTTTGTGCTTCTTCATATTTCATCTCGTAGACCTCTCCTAATACCTCGAAGACATATTGGTCCATTAAATGAAAATTGATTAACGCGCAGTAAACATGGTATATGAAATATTGAATTTGGAAGGGTAAGGAATAACCGTTTTGCCTGGTGGTATTTCTGTGCTTTAATTAAGACCGATCTTTGGGAAATGGGCTTGCTGATTCGGAGTGACGTGAAGGTCATGTGATACAAGAGTTGGGGTAGGAGGGATAGGAGAGGGAATGGGACATGCATGTATTCCATGATATACACACAGAAATGGAATATATAAGAGAGAGAGAGAGAGAGAGAGAGAGAGAGAGAGAGAGAGAGAGGGAGGGACAAAGAAAAACAATGAGAGAGAGGTAGAAAGAGGAAAGAGAGATAGATATATGTAGAGAGAGAGAAAAAAAAAGATGGGGGGGGGGGGTAGGGAAAGAAGCGTACAGGGTGGGAGGTGGGAAAGGCAGAGACACGTGTGGGAGAGGGGTACACAGAGAGTCTAGATGTGGAAGAAAAATGAAAGATTGGAAGAGAAATGGAGATAAACAGAGAAAATGGGAAGATGTAGAGAGTGAGAGTGGGAAAGTAAGATAAAGAAAGAGTGAGAGAGAGGGGGGGGGGGCGGCAAAATGAAGAATTAAACCAGAGGAAAGAAAAAGAGACACATATTGGGGGGGGGGGGGGGGGGTAAAGGGAGGGAGAAAGATAGGAAGGAGCGGAAACGGGACGGAGCGTGAAAGATCTGTAATATAGAAAGAACTTTAATGAGGAAAAAACAGAGGGCAGGAAATGAAATAAGATGACAATCATCAAAAGGGCACGTGGAAATAGAGGGCGAGAAAATAGTACAGAGGAGAGAGTTTGGAGGGTGGGGTGGGATGGTGGTGATATATGAGCCCTTTCCCCAATTGCCTGATGACCCAGGCCCAGGAAATAATCGTCCATCAACATGGCCACCGTGCAATCAAAATAGAACAACGACCTATCTTTCCTCGATCATTTCCGTCATCATTTTGTGTTACCGTTCGCCAGATGAGCATTCTCAAAACCTCATCACCTTCTCTTCCTCCTCCTCCTCCTCCCATACCCTTTGCCCTCCTCCTTTCTTTCATCTTGCTTCGTGTTGTTATTGTTGTTGATCGCGATGATGAAACGAAACGTCGCAAGCTGTTACCCTCATTAGGAATAACGTTCCTATCACCACCCGGCACGGGACACTACATTAATAATATTGCCGAATTTGTTTTGTGGGGTGTTGATACACAAACCAGCCGCCTAGCCCGGTCGGCCGGGCGTTTGATGCCGAGCGCGGCCGGCCGGGGCTCTTCGCCGTAACTCCTTTTCCACGCCGGTATCTTATTTTCTGTAGGAGTTGTGGGAGAAAATAGAAGGGAGAAGGAGGACGGGTATAGAGAGAGTGGGGGAGAGAGAGAGAGAGAGAAAGAGAGAGAGAGAGAGAGAGAGAGAGAGAGAGAGAGAGAGAGAGAGAGAGAGAGAGCGATAGAGAAATGTGTAATAGACAGAAGGGGGGGTGAGAGAGAATGGGAGAGAAAGAGGAGGGAGAGAAGGAATGTGAATGTGTGTGTGTGTGTGTGTGTGTGTATGTTGTGTATGAGTATGTTGTGTATGTGTGTGTGTGTGTGTGTAGAGAGAGAGAGAGAGAGAGAGAGAGAGAGAGAGAGAGAGAGATAGAGGGAGAGAAAGAGGTGTCAGTAAAAGTCCTTGCCCCGTCAAGTTCACGGATCTGGCGCAGCTACCAGGAAAACTCGCCTGTACGGGTTGCACTATTCATTCCTGTTTAAAGTGCGCCCAGGCTTTATGACACGAAGCAGAACATCATTTCAGCTTACAAGGTAACAAATCAACATATCCGTTTCGGACCTTGAATTTCACCACTGCTTGAAAGGAGGGGTGAAGAAAAAGAAGATACCAAATATGGGGTAGGAATAAAAGAGGAAAATTAGGAGGTAGAGGAGGAGGGGTACAGGTCGAATGAAGAAGATGAAGATGAACATGAAGATGATTAAGTGGGGGGGGGGGGGGGTTAAGAAATTTGAATTACGCAGGATTTCTTTTAAAGAATACTTGGTTATTTTTGTATGGGCTAAAAAAAAAGACTAAGACCTGATATGTCAAGTTAATATGCAAGATACAGCTGCATAGTATAATTTGGATCAAAGCTCTATGGTTTATCAGATGAGAAATAAACAGATGAGAAATAAACAGGATGTGAAAGGAGATATTTTGTACCAAGTGGAAACGTATACGTGTGGATAATCATGGTGTACGTAGAAAGATTGACACTGCATGATGATACAAAGTGTGCAATAAAAAATGCAGAATGAGATAATACATCATATCAGAGATACAAACGTGATCCTTAACAAAGTTCAACTCACCTCGTCACAATATGTCAGCATGCATGCATGTAACACCCGGGAAGTGCCGCGAAATGGAGAGAGAGAGAAAGAGAGGGACGGAGGAAGGGAGGGAGGGAGGGAGAGAGAGAAAGAGAGAGAGAGGGGGGGGGGGGGGCAGTGAGGGGAGAGAGAGCTAAAACGGACGAAGACGACGAATTAAGAAAAAGGCGCGTTCCGCTTTTTGAATTTCCAGCAATCACGTGATAAACATACTAGCACGCCGCGGACTAGTCTTCTATCCCAGGCGCCACGCTGTAAAACACAGCATAAAATGTGTGCAGGTTGACCAGAGTGGTTCCACCCTGCCCCCTATCTCTCTCTCTCTCTCTCCCGAGTGGTGAACTTAAAGACTTTTGAGAAGAGATACCACTTAATTGTTTGCCGAATATTTGAGAGCTGGACAATAGTTGACTTTGCTCGTTTAATTAGTCTTAAATTCCTACTCCACTAAAAAGCTTTAATACTCCTCACTATGCTGGTACTAATAACTCAATTTTTAAGAAAAATGGATTAAGCCCCTTTTGGAAATAAGCTCTCCTTATATATTAATACTTTGCGTGCCAGATGTGCATTACTGGTAACAAATCCAAGTAAACAACATTCCATTTGGTACGAAGAGGGTTCCAACTACAAGTAGGGTCACAGGCTACAGGAAACATCGTTCAAAGTTTGACGTGATATCATTCTTAATTGCAGACATCAAACTCAAAGACAGGCCTCATATTTGACATGCTAAGATTTACGGATCAGCGAATAAAAAGCAAAGCGGAATACGTATCAAACATGAGTATATGGGTTGTGACCAAACTGAAATATATAGCTT
Organism: Arbacia lixula; assembly: GCA_963669155.1. NCBI lineage: Eukaryota > Metazoa > Echinodermata > Echinoidea > Arbacioida > Arbaciidae > Arbacia > Arbacia lixula. Next base: position 7,172,578 of record OZ022582.1, on the reverse strand, counting down.
CCGTACGTTCATTATCACGTGGGATCTATAAATGGTTCTAGGATGAATAATTGAAACACGGGGACAAAGACAATTATTGTTTATTAAGAGATTAATCCTGGCCCAATGAATCATAAAGTTGTGGTGGTGATCGGGCGGGGATCGGAGCCTGTGAGTGACGGGAACACACAACACGAAATAAATGAGAACAGACATGGTTAGTCGGCATATAATCAAACTAGAAAGAGAGAGAGAGAGAGAGAGAGAGAGAGAGAGAGTGAAGGAGGGGCGATATGATTAAGACAGTGGGGGAGAGTAAAACAAAACAGGAAACGAGAAAGAAATCAAAAGTAAAAGTGAGTGAGTGAGAAAGACAGAAAAGAAAGAAAAAGATCAAGCGCGATTATCATTAATTTGAGAAATATTGTCAAAATTATCGTTGTCTCATACCTTCTTAACTTCATTAATACAGTGCAATATTTTTGTTTGTTCACGTAACTTTTTTGTCGATATTTTGCTCCGTAAACTGTGTTGCAAATGGGTTTAAGGTTAGGTTCAGGTTAAGGTGTAGTATTAGGTTAAGTGTTGGGTCTAGTGTTTAGGGTTAAGAAATTGACCGCAGAACAATATCGTTCCTGGGAGAAACGTTATCGAAGCATTGTTCTAGATTAAAGTAATGACGTCACAAACTCGAGGTAGGCCCAATTACATGTACCGTGTCCGATTCTTTTCTTCTTCTTTTTTTCGTTTTTATGCAACGTTTCATCATTAAACAGACTTGGGGAATTCACGATGCGTCGACATTCACAACGTTTGTGAATACAAGGCGCAGCATTTTCTCTCCCTCTCTTTTTTTCTCTTCTTTTCTCTCGTTCTTTTTGTCGGGGTGGCAATGGAGGAGCAATGATTTCCCTATTCGCTTGATCAAGTTAAACAGCCAGGCTTCGGATAACGCCGCATTGTGGTGAAAACGAGCATAATTTGAAAAACGAGATACGTTAACAGATATCCCAGAGACAAAATAAACCCGAAATCGAATTTCAATTCAATAACGAAATCAGAGGAGAATGGGCGAGGAATGATAAACTCTCGTCACTGATTCAATTTGCCCCTCCAGATATCGAGGAAAATCACAGAAAAGGGGGAAACAAATTAGTGAGAAATTGATGAGAAGGACAACCAAATCAGAATCAAAATACGAGGAAAGAGTGTCGGCAATAATACGGTATACCATTACTAGGCATGCTAGGCATTGCACTTTCTCGGTCCGCCGAAATCAAATCACTTGCACCCTTGTCGCACTTCTTAGCCCATTGCCGAAATGAAATAGAAAAAAGACTCAAACGTAACGCCAGCCTCAAACTGCTACTGCAAACAGACCAAATGTGGCGCTTTTCGATAAATTTGTGCCCAATTTCATTCGGGCGACACCCCCTTTGCTTGTTATGGATGTGTTCTGGTAATTCGAGGGGGTGGTGCGTGGGAGAGTGACGGGGCGAGAGGGGAGTGAGTCGAATGGAAGAGGAGGGTGTGAGGGAGAGGGTTGGTTGGAGAGGGCGAGAAAGAACAGAAGAGAGCGCGAGAAAGAGTGTGTGTGTGTGTGTGTGTGTGTGTGTGTGTTGTGTGTGTGAGAGAGAGAGAGAGAGAGAGAGAGAGAGAGAAAGAGAGAGAGAGAGGGGGGGAGATAGAGAGAGGGAGAGTGTGTGTGTGTGTGAGAGAGAGAGAGAGAGAGAGAGAGAGAGTGTGTGAGAGAGAGAGAGAGAGGGGGGAGGGAGAGAGAGAGAGAGAGAGAGGGGGGGGGGGCGGAGGGGGGAGGGAGCGATATAGAGAGGGAGAGAAGAAAGAAATAAGGAGTTTCCAAATTGTGGAAAGAAAAAGACAAATAGATAGAAAGATAGAAGGATAGACCTCTCACGTATACATATATAGATGAATTAATGAACTGTAGCGAGAGAGTACAGAGAGGGAGATGCTATTTCATCGATAGCATGGAAATAGAAGAACGGGAGATGGGTGATAAACAATAAGAAAGGGAATTTGATGGAAACGTAAAGAAAAGAAAAGTAAAGTGAAGAATGACATACAATAAATTCAGAAGCAACGAAATTAAATAATAAAGAAGATACAAATATAAAACACATTTTTTGTTATGTTTTCATATTTTATAAAGAGACGGCAGACGACAGAGGTAGGATAGAGAGGGAGAAAGAAGGAAAGAGAGAGAAAGAGAGAGAGGGGGAGGAGAGTGAGAGAGGGAGGAGAGAGACAAAGATGGAGGAGAGTATGAGAGAGAAAGTGATATCGAGAGGGATGAGAGAAAGAGAGGAAGAGAAAGAGAGAGAGAGGAGATAACACGGTAGAGGTTGCATTAAAATTGTTTTGGATGCGCTCTTGAGGGAATCTCCGAACTTGACGATATAGTCAAAACGTTACGCTGCGTCGTGATGCTTAATTTCATTTGAGGTGCTAGCATCTCTCCTCTGTCCCGACTCTTCTAACCCCGTCAAACCAGAAAACAAGATGGAGAGCATCAACGGATAAAAGGAAGGAGCGAGGGGAGGAGGAAGGAAGGAAGGAAGGAATCGGAATTTTCTGTCTATTTCGTTTCACAATGACTGTGTGATTGCTACTGTCAAAACAGGCGCCATGAGATTAAGCGGCGCGCATGTCATAATACAAAGAAATATTTAACCGCGATATCAACGCGCTATTCGTGTAAACAATTCATCATGATTTCTGTTTTCAAGAAAAGCAAATCCGAAGTAATGGAAGGTGGAAAGTTTGAAAAAGACTTTCACCAGGTGAAGATACATGGAAATCGAAATATGAATAACTTGAACATAAAGAATACGGAATGATGGAGATGTTGAGAAGATTCTATCATGATATAGCAAATGAACTGTGATACTGAAAGAAATCGATTGACTTTCGGTGATATAGGAACAGGTTGTTTACGACAAACAAGCTTTAAAGGTGATGTATACCTGCTTCCAGTTTATATATTAGCAGAATACAAGGTTGTGTAATATAAAGATTTAAGTATAATTCTCACAATGTGTTTTGACTGAAAGGTATTTTTAATTAATTTTTATTGTCTTTTACCTCTCAAATTGATTTATTAGTGGGTCGTCTAAAATAATCATATGATACCTCCAGATCCTTAGACTTACATTATCATTGTTAATACCAAAATAAGTATTACCTCAAGCAGATTAATATTTATAGCCTATAATAAAACAGTTGTTAGATTTGACTTTCGTTTTGAATATCAAGAATAAACTGATCTTTAGAAGTAACTATATAGAAGAATGTGTTTTTATCAATTATTTGAATTATATACGCCACTGTAAAGTATCACGTTTCATAAGCCTATAGACTCTATTATGGCTCATGTCATCTTTTTTTTTTATTTGTGTCATTAAAAGAGACACGCTACCTTTAAGGGTTCGATATGTTGGTAATTCGGGTCTAGGCAGGCGTCTCTATGTTTTATGATTACCTTTCCAATTTTAATTTAGAAACAAACAAAGTTTATGAATGAACATTAATCTCCGCCAAATAAAACAGTATAAAACGTTATCATTGATTCAATATAATTGATTTTGTTCTCGGAATCACAATAAAATATTGAGTGTGTCCATATGATTTTTACAGCAAACAATTGATATTACCCACTGTTGTGATACTGTTGTGAAAATCGATTATTTTGTGACAGCATCAGATGATTTATTTTGCCCTCCATAAAGTTAGTCTACATTTAGCACACGATCTAACTTAAACCGCCGCTGTGAATACAGGCCTCTGTAAACACTGTGGCATGTCCCACAACAACAAAAAGTGCATTCCGCACGTACGTGTACAGACCGTCCTGGGTAGCCTACACAGTCACCGACAGGCCACGTCGCTGGGTTCACTGGCTAATTGGCCTAAATGAATTACAATAATTAATTCTGGTAAACAGCGACAGATATGATATATATTGCATCTTCTTGTATCTTCTCATATGCTTGCGGTATCAGGACATAAACGAGCGAACAGACGGCAAAGATTCACTTTGTTCCCATGGCAACAAGGAATAAAGGTAAGTGTACTTTCTTCTGAGGGGCGGCGGACTCCTCGGAAGCTTCTGTTCGCCTTTGCACGCATTGCGCGCACATTAATTTGGTCGCTGAATTTAATCAGACGACACTGTCGTCTTTTGCTTTGGTATCGGTCACCGGTATCGATTGAAAGGACATGACCAGCAAGGTTCCCGTTGACTAGCTGAGGAGAGAGAGAGAGATTGAGAGAGAGAAAAAAGAGGAGAGAGAGAGAGAGAGAGAGAGAGAGAGAGAGAGAGTGAGAAGGAGTGAGAGAGAGAGAGATAGAGAGAGAGTGGGGGGGGGGGGGAGAGAGAAGTGAAAGAGAGAGGAGGAGATGGAGAAAGATGGGTGCAGGGGGTAGGTAAACAGAAACATGTTAGTATATGTAGAGAGAAAGAAAGAAAGAGAGAGGAGAGGTAAACATAGGCTAATAGAGAAGTCAAGATTAACAGCTTTGTACCCATAGAGAGAAACAAAGAAAGGGGGAGGGATGGGGGATATATGGAATTGATAGATAGAGATGGACAGAGAGTATGGAAAGAGAGGGCGTGAAAGAGAAACAGATAAGAAAAGAAAGGAACATTCACATGCAAAGGGGGATGGGGTGAGGAGAGAAAGATAATATAAAGAGAACCAGAGATAAGAATTATTCTATGGATGCAGAAATCGAGAGACATAAAGAATAAAAGAAACGGAAATAAGTGGAGACAGAGATAGAAAAAGAAAGAATGTGTGTGTATGAGAGAGGAAGGGAATGAGAAAGAGAGCTACAGAGGGAGAGAGAGGGAGAGAGAGAGACAGAGACAGAGAGAGACAGAGAGACAGACAGACAGACAGACAGAGAGAGAGAGAGAGAGAGAGAGAGAGAGAGAGAGGAGAGAGAGAACTCGATGGGTGGGTATAAGGATACGCGTCAGGACATTACGTCAGAGCCATAATTAATCATCTAATCATCCTCTAGTCATCATAACTCTAATTGGATAGTGATTTAAGCCCAAATAAACCAGCACAGCACGTAATGATGTCAAATTTGATTGAGCCGTCTCTCGAAACGAAATGATTTTCTTTCTTAAAATAATAACCAAAAGTAATGGAGATCAGAAATACAGGAAGCGCATTACAGTTGTTTTTTCGTCGTTATTATTATGATAATTAAGATGTGGAATTGAAACCCGGCTTCGGGACAGAGGCTGGCTAACGAATGTAGAGGAATTCTGGGCTCGTGTGGTCATCAGAATAATTTCCTCTTTTGATTGGAATAAAATTTCAGTCGGAACTCTGTCGCCAAAATCTTCCGAATGACAGGTTTTCTTCATTTGTATAATTTCTCGGCGGAGACGATGCGTCTCTCTTCTCTCTCTCTCTCTCTCTCTCTCTCTCTCTCTCTCTCTCTCCCCCCCCCCCCCCTCTCTCTCTCTCCCTCCCTCTCTCTCTCTCTCTCTCTCTTCTCTCTCTCTCCTCTCTCTCTCTTTATTCTCTCTTCCTGTCTCTGCCTGTTTCTATCTGTCACACTCTGTTACTGTATATCTGTCTGTCTCTGTATCTGTCTCTGTATCTGTTTCTCTCTGTCTGTCTGTCTGTCTGTCTGTCTGTCTCACTCCCTCTCCCTCTCCCTCTCTTTCTTTGTCTCTCCCCCTTTTCCCATCGCCCTATCTCTCACCCCATTTATCTCTCCCTTGTACCCTCTCTCACTCTCCCATCCTCTCTCATTCTTCACTCTCTCTGTATCTCCTACGTAACATTTCAGTTGTAGCCTTTTTGTCTTCGTAATACTAGGGCATTGAACTGCACTATTTTGCCGTCGTGCTTGTTCTTATGCCACTTGGGCGCCTTCTGTACTTTTCAAACAGCCCAACACTTTCTTGGTGACTCTTGCTTCTACACCGCTCTTCGCTATAAACCTCCTTATGCCTGACAAAATACTACTATATGGGATGTGCGTGCACAACTTGCGAAAAAACAACCAACACATGACACATTTCAACACGAACCCGCTTAAACGATACAATATGCTCGTTTTTCTTTGCTACATGAATAATGTATATTACATTTGTTGCATTTTCTTTTTCGTTTTTCGTTTTTTTTTTCTTCATTTGATGTGTAGGTAATGAAGCAAGCAAATCTTGCTTTTTTTGTAATGTTATATTGAATTTAATATTGATTTAAATTTCCATTAATGGACAATAAATCATTCAATTTAATTCAAATGATTGAATTCATTTTGAATATTTCAAAGTCCGTTTTATATACTTGTTAATTGGATACGCTTGGGTAGGATGGGGGGTGGGGGGGGGGGGAGGGTGTGGTGGTGAGTGAGTGTGCGCGTGTAAAATTATGCTTCCGTTATCAGTTATAATCATAACAAGTAATTGACTTTGTTTTGATGATCAGCGTGTTCAGCGTTGTTAGTTTCCCTCTGGCCGATTGCAGCTATCGCGTAAATCTATTAGTGATTCTGACAGGAAACAAAGCTACAACGACCTAACGGACATGGCATGAGCTAAGGTAATGATGTAGTTTACCTCATCTGAGACATGTTATGCTTTCGGGATATCTCATCTTGAATGATAACACGATGCATGTTTATGTCAGGCGTGTTGCATAAAAACTTATGACCCATTAATATATTTGCCGTTGTTTGTAATGCGTTATGCTTCAGGTTGAAGATTTTTTTATCAAACATTTTTTAATGTAACATAAAAAAAATTATATCCTGTTTCACTCTACACCTCATTTATGGAGAGAGAAAGGAGATTGTAGAGCAATAACTTAGGTACATCGTTCTTTCATGTTTTAGCTCGTTTTAACTCATTCTTTTCTCAAGAAGATGTAATGCGAGCTCAACAGCATGATCAGAGTGACTAGAAGCTCTGATCAGCACAGAATACCTGCAGATCTGGCGGAAATCGTCGACTTTCCCCGCCTCACGTCCTGAAATTTAATACTCCTCCTGCATTTGCCCCGTGCTATAAATGGCTCCGAATCTGCTATTTTGGGCGATTAAACAAACAGAAATAAGCCCACAAAATACGTCGACGTGTATTCATGAGTATATTGAGACAATCAACTGAACAATTTCACACTTCGTCTAAAAAGTTTAAATTTTAGGTTTAGTACCTTGATAACCCCTCGCTTAAAGTATTATTCAGTCATGACATTAGGCTTCGTTCTTTCATGAAGTTATTGCAGATTATGTATTATATGCTGCCAACAAATCAAACATTTAATGCCATTATACCATATCGGGCTGAATAATTTCTCAAGCTATTGAGCTTTTGATTTCAGTCCATTTTCCAATCAATTAAACTATGAAATACTGATTTTGTACATAGTGTATTACACTTTGTAAAACTAAACTTCAAATGTATTGGGGTTTTTTTATATGTTATTTGCCCATTTTTACAATGAAGTGCGATTTTTATATTGGAAATACATTTTATCTTGAATCTTAAATCTTGAATATGGCCAAATATTTTGACATTATGATTGAAGTCAGTGTATTTGCAATAATTGATTTGGTTAGGCCTATTTGCAGTTAGTGTCCTATCAGTATTTTCAAGTGTTCTTAATAGTTTTCTTGTCTCGTTTTTAAGGGGAGACAAGAGATAAACACCTGATAGCTTACAGACACAGTTATTTTTAGATGACCACACAATAGCTCACAGTGCATGACATTGCCAAAACCTTTCGCAAGAATAGACTAAAAAACAATAATACACGAGCTATAAATATTAGATGACACCAAACATACGGTTGTTTGCAAAAATAATTTCTTTCTCAAAAACATGACATCCATGTATGGCTATAGGCCTAGACGTTTTCGAGATGTTAGATCAAGTAATGGTGATTGAACACCAAAGGATGATTAATACCAAAGAAAGTTCTTTCTCTCTATGCTTTCTAGATTTATTCTTTACATAAGAGAGAGAGACAGAATGAGGGAGAGAGAGACAGACAGACAGAGAACAGAGACGGAAAGAGAGAGAGAGAGAGAGAGAGAGAGAGAGAGAGAGAGAGAGAGAGAGAGAGAAACATATTGGGAAAAAAATCCTTCTGGAGCGATCAGGGGAAACGAAAAAGTTAAATAACCGTGGAGAGTGGGAGCGGAAACAGCGGGATGCTGGAGATAATCCAGGCCGATGCGTCCGGGTAAATCCACGATGACAACCCGCTGCACAGGTCTGCTGCGGACAGACACAGACACACACTCATATTTTGAATCACTGCGTGAAGGAAATTCGACGTGTGTTTGTTGGGGTCAACGCTTGGGAGACACGTCAATTTAGGTTAAGAAGTCGAATTACTTTGCATCATAATTTACTCCATTTTTGTTCACATTGCAAACATTCCTGTCTTTTACATATGCCTAGCCCTATGTATCCATTATAGCAATTTAATATTTATCTCTCCGTTAGCAAAATTCTGATATGCATTGTCTTTTGATAAAATACATTTTGTTATGCTGACGAGTTATATCTAACATTTTTGGCATGTTTGTACTATGCATCCAATCATAAGAAAGTACACATGAGTACAATCTTCGTTTGCTATAGTTGTGTTGCAATATCTATTATAAGGTTATGCATATGAATACCTTATTTTCCCCTCCCTATTTTAGTTGTTATAAACCCTGTCTTTTGAAATTTTAGACTTTTGTTATCGGCAATCCGCCGTTGTCGCCCCCTCTCTCACTATCCCTCCCCGCCCCTTCTTTCTGTCTCTGACTCTTCTTTGTTCTCTCTCCTCTCTCCTTCTCCTTCTTACATGCGTAACATGGACTAAAAATATATTTCAGGGTGAGTGATCAAAACATTTATATTTGCATCATCTACATATTTTTCAAAACTTACTTCAATATGTTTTTGTTAACTGTTCTGCTCTTATTAAAACCGGAGTTTTGCTCTAGCTCCTTTAAATATTTTTGTAGCCTCTCGAGTTTGAGAAAACTCTTGACTTTCTCACGATGAAGATAGAGTGGCACACAGGTTTAATCTCCAAACCGTTTTGGGATTCTTCCTTACGATCTGGGAGCGAAATACGAAGCTCACGGAAATATCGGCATGAATGAATTGATCAATCAGCGGTCCCAAATACAGGTAATAAAAAGAGAAACAGAAGGAGATGAAGAGAGGTGGAAAAAACACCAAAATAGGAGATGCAAGAATACCTAAATTTCCTCCCAAGCCGCAGTGTTTTTCTCACGATATAAGAGAGCGAGAACGGAGAGGAGGGGATGGGGGGAAACGAGGTGAGATCTTCTTTCTTCTTCGCTTTCAAAATCGCGTATGTCACCGCGGATTTGAAACTGAAAATCCAACCGTCTTAAATTTTATCTGCTCGATTCCGGTTTGTGTCCCGAACCGAGGACAACTTTATGACAAACACATTCAGAAAAGATTGGTGAATCCATTCCACTTATTTCATATTACTTTACCTCATTCACGCTATTTTTGTTTCGCGTATTTTTTTTTTCCACTCGAAAATTTAATTAGGAGAAGTGGTGCGGCCCGGATTAGCTAATCCCTTGTAACGCGTATTGTGATCGGATAATTGCGATGAGTGTTAACGTAATCGTCCATAATAAGTGAATTATCATGATCAGCAATGAATATGTGTAAGTGTGTGAGTGTATGACTTGCTTAAACAATGAATATCCCAATGAAAATTACCTTGTTCCTTCTTCCCGCATACCTTCTATCATGTCTATACCCTGTTTAGTTCTGCATCCAGCTAACAGTATGAAGAGATTCGCCCGTCCTGTCCCATGTTCTAATAGAAAGAACTAAGCGAGAGATAGGGATCCATATGAAGCAATTTTATTTTATTGAACATTTTCCCCATGACAGTTCAGTGCCGATCGGGGGCATTTAAGAAAAACAAACAAACAGATAATATTGATACATAGTTATGCTCGAATTTCGAGGAAAAGGTATGAGTTATCTTACATACTTACATAAATATTTCCCTTTTTTGTTTAACGAAATCCAATCCAATCCACTGCTGGTAAATTGTTTCTTTGATTTTAAATAAAACAAGGAACACTTTTCACTGATAGTAAAAACAATGTATATTAATCAAATTTGAAAGATCATTCAATGAGATTTTAATGATCTGCCTATTTCTATCAAGTCAAATTTAACTCAGATCACAAATCATTTTCTTCATACCAGGTAGCGATTGGAAAAGGAAAAACTAATAGAAACGAATGTATTTCATTTTCGTATCGAGAGAGATGGTGAGAGAGAAAGAGGGGAAGGATATAGAGGGAGAGAGAGAGAGAGAGAGAGAGAGAGAGAGACGAAGAGAGAGAAAGAGGAAGAAAGAGAGAGTGAGAGAGAGACGAAGAGAGAGAAAGAGGAAGAAAGAGAGAGTGAGAGAGAGAGACGAAGAGAGAGAAAGAGGGAGAGAGAGAAAAAAAAAGAGGGAGAAAGAGAGAGAGAGTGAGAGGGAGGGAGAGAGGGAGAGAGAGAGAGGGAGAGAGAGAGAGAGAGAGAGAGAGAGAGAGAGAGAGAGAGAGAGTGAGAGAGAGAGAGAGAGAGAGAGAGAGAGAGAGGGGGGGCGAATTGTAAGAGAGAATCATAATTTTCGTGTACGCATGATCGGTGTGTCGCGGCTGGGGGCTTTTCATGGCAACTTTTCTCATGCTTCATGTTTTATCATTGTGTGTGTGTTTGGCGCTTGTATAAGGACAAGTTCACCACTCCTTTCTGCTCGCTGACAGAGCGATGAGGAGGGAATCATGCTTCACACGCAGGGACCATGGTGACTGGAGTTGGCACAAAAGGAAGAAGAAGTAGAATGAATTAGAAAGTGGAGTAAATCACCCAAAACTTTTACCCCCGCGGTCATTGAACCTAGAGCCTAAATCATGTAAATGAAGAGACAGAGACCCAGGGGGGATATAAGGAGGGGGTTTCCGTCTACTAGGCAGGAAAGGGCTTTTTAAGGACTAGGATCGAAAAAAGAGCACGATATAAGGAGAGGGAGAGAGAGAAAGAGAAAGAGAGAGAGAGAGAGAGAGAGAGAGAGAGAGAGAGAGATAGAGTGGTGGTGAAAGGGTCGAGAAAGAATATAAACAAGAGGAGTAAGAAGATAAGAAAGAAAATATAATAGGAACATTGTGAGAGAAGATAAAATGAAAGAAAGAAAAGGAGGAGGAAGATTTGATGACAGAAAGAGAGGAAAGAAAGAAAGAAAGAAAGAAAGAAAGAAAGAAAGAAACAAGAAGATGAATAAAGAAAGAGATATATAGAAAGGAGAAAGAGAGAGAGTGAAAGAGATAAGGAGTGAGAGAGAAGAGAGAGAATTTTGTGGGCGGACATGAATGAAGACACAAAAAGAGATAATAGAAGAATTGAGCCGTGAGAAGAGAAATGAAGGAAAACAAATAGGAAAAGGAGAAGGAGAAAGAAGTAGGTAAGAGATATAAGGAACAACAGAAAATAGTAAAAGAGGATTAAATGAAAACATGATAAGTGACAGAGGAAGAGAGAAAAGAAGGAGGACATAAATATCATAAGGCAGAAGGCAGTAGATTTAAACATGCGGAAATAGAGGGAATAAAGAAAACAAAGACATAGTAAAACCAACACAACTTCCGACAAATACTTGTTTAGAGAAAAGGCATGCTTAAGTTAAAGACAACAATACAAAAAAACACACGAAAGAAAACCAACAAAAGACAAAATGTAGACTCGTTCGTGAAGCCTAGTATTCTCACCACACTAGCATCAGTACTCCTTGATATCAGCATTCTAGAGAAAAAAACCTCCATTGAGGTCAAGAGACAAAAGGATGCGACTCAAGTAGATAATTGTCAAAGGTACGATGATGTGGCCTTTTCAATAAAGAGAAATTTCTTGGGAATTATGATGTGCCATTAGTTGTAAACTGAGGAAGTTATGAATTTCGATTGTCCCTTCACAATCAATATTATATTCTGAAAATGATCGTCACCGTAAAAACACGAACAGTTTAGATTGATAATAACAAGAAATCTTGGCGTGTTAGAATGATGATGAGAATATAGAAAGTGTTTTAGAAGACACAGATCAATATTTAAACGTAAAGTATTCGAGAATACAGAGTAATACGTTCAATTAACTTAACTATGGGGTAAGGCTCGATAGAGACTATTTTCTGGATTCTCAGCATGATAGAGTGTTTTCATACAGACCAAATACGTACATCAGAAGTATAATGTTCTTGTAATGCGTTAAATGATATTGTATTGAATTGAATTGAATTGAATTGAATTGAATTTATTTCCACATATAAACATAAACATACAACGTACAAATACATGAAATGATTCGTTCACACGCATATACAGATAAATAAATAAAGAGGGACATTAACAAGGTAAATACAATGCATGTAGAAAACAAACATTAGATGACTGCTTGTACACTTCGATAGCAGAAAATTGATAACATACAACAATGTGGGGGGAGCCTATAAAAAAAGCGAAGCTTGTAGGGTTATAGGCTCCCCGTTACAATATATGAGATTATTTAAAGATTTATACATTTATTAAATCAAAGTGCCGTAAAGGAAGATTTGTGTACAAATATGTATGTTTTATTGTTGATAAAACCGTATGAATAAATGATTATTATTCGTATCAAGTTAATTTTTTTTCTTAAATATTGATCCATCAATGTTGAAAACGGTGACATACGCATAGCGTTGAAATAGCTAGGGGAATATAAACACGATAAATGAATACGTTATGAATAATTCTGAATAAAGTTCTGAATAGTTTCCGTTGGAATCATTATATTCCGTACTGTCTTGTTTCATGAGCCTTAAATTCCTCTCCTTTTCATGTTCTCTTCTTCCTGTTTCTCCCGTATGCTACATCTTCTTTATGTTATTTTTTACTGCCTTCCCTTCCATAAGCGTCATTAATAACGATCGGTATCATAATACAACTTCCTTTCGACCATTATAATGCATCTGAAAAAAAAATCGACTTTCTTTTTTCCACTTAGTTGCACCAACATTTTTTTCATTCATCAGATGAATATCACGAACTGGTCAGAAATCGCGTGTGACATCATAAAATTACGTATATACCCATTAACACGGGTGATATGAAACCGTGGTTGTAATATTTTTAGTAGCTATAACTCGCTATAAACAGGAATTTCGATTTTAATGGTACAAAGCGGGGAGATGTGGTTAAGAAATACGATTCTAGTCATGGCTCGTAGTTAATCGGATATGTTATCAAAGGTGCGTGTGAGATAACAAATAATTCAATATCTTAAGTACGCAGTAAATTGTATGTGAAATGTTTAATGATGAAGTAGGTCTTAAGTCTCTTATTTGGTTTATTTTCCGCACACCGCGCAGGGTTTGTTTTTCGCGGTAAGCGCTCCCGCTTCGCAGGCCGATAGTCCCCCGCTGATTCGCTTTGCGAAGTCGCTGTGGTAGCTCGCCTAACTCGCGCGTACAACTCAGCACGCGCGTAATTCTTCCCACGTGCGATGTGGGTGGGGACAAAACTGAAGGTGTTAAATTAGATTTCATTTCTACCGAGCAAGGTGCGACACGATGTCTTCATAGCCAGACCAAGAGGTATAAGAGAAGAAAAACTTTATCAATAAAAAAATAACTTTCTTCGGGAGTCATTTGCGAATTCAAGCAAATCAAAATGACCTCTAGTCGAGGCTCCTTCGAAATTGGAAGAAAAATTTGTCGATAATTTGTTCCATGTTATTAGATTTAAAGCGAACAAGCCCTTGCCTGTAATGTAATAAGCACCCATTGCTGCTACCATGAATGCTCTCCAGAGGGATGGAGCGCGCCGTCGCCAGAGGGAGCGGGGAGTGATGCGGGTATGGTGAGGGGTGAGAGGGGAGGGGGAGGAGGGCAACACAGCCCCCATCAGCAGAAAAAGTTTATAAAGTAAAAATTACCATCGGCATTACACTAGTTATAGTATCAAGCTACATGATTTTCCTTAGAATTAACCATCTGCAGTGGGAGATTCCATTCGCGATTTTTAAGCTGGGGATGATTTTTTTTTTTTACGCAGACAGAAAACGGTAAGGTGTCATAGCGGGAGACGAGTGGCATTGAGGATCGGGACATGCGCGAGGGGGTTATAGAGCCCCCTAAACACTATCAAAGGCATTACTTGAAATCGATCTATGTAAAGCTTGTACTTGGGTGATTCGTGCTAAAGCTTTTAAGTGCTTCAGGGACGCTTTCTTTATAGGACAAGCTACTGTGCCTCATTAAGTGTATTTGGGAGATCAGTGGCACATTTCCGAGAGGTTCGAAATGGTGGTGAGGAGAAAGGGAGTAAAGTGGGAGGGAGAGAATAGGGACAGAAAGGGAGATTGGGAAGACGAAGGAAGAGGAGGAGGAGAAGGAGGAGGAGGAGGAGGAGGAGGAGGAGGAGGAGGAGGAGGAGGAAGAAGAAGAGGAGGAGGGAGATGGCGACGAGAAAGAAAAAAACAAAAGAAAATCGCGTTCATATCTGACGCTAAATAATAGGACAACTGAAATTATAGATTAATTATTATTATCGATCATTAGTATAATAATTGTTGTCTTGATTAACAGCATTTGGTTCATTTCTATGCTACAATCCTCATCCACAAACTGTTGTTTAATTCAGTGGGAGTAATGCTCATCGTTATTATGTACCATGTATGCGACCTTTTTATTGGCAAGTTGCACATTCCCGAGAAAAACATGGAAAGGTCATCGTATGTTTACACCGTACCCGCCCTCCAAGATTTTCGCCGCGATAAGATTGGGCGGTCATTGACAATAGATGGCGCACTTCTGATTAAGCTTCCGGTTTGACGTATCTTCGACGCAAAATGAACCAATACTGGAACAAAAACAAAATTGTGAAAAGACGTACCAGCATCTGTACATGGGCCCAATACGATGAGGCCTCCCATTAAAAACAAGTCACTGATGTACGACATGTTTTACAAATCAGCTAACACACATTAACAAAATAGGTCTGTTTCAAAGTGTACGACATTGCGTCATCTCGGTTGCCATGGCAATTTCAGATGGAGCCATTTAATACAGACATCACTCTTATCTGATTGTGTTTAACGAAATCCTGTCGTTAACATGCGGTAGTGATCTCGGAGAAATAGAGAGTGGAAAGAAACGGGAGAGCGGAGGAGTGAGAACAAAAAAGAAAGAGAGAGAGAGAGGGGGGGTGGGGTGCAGAGAGAAACGATCTTGTGACGGAGAAATATGAAACATGCCTGGTTACGAGTAAATAAAACAAGATCGTCGTTACGAGTAAATAAAACAAGACCAGTGGTCGACAATCTATCTCATCAGTATTTTCACATGGAAATAGCAGAGTCTGAGAAGGTCAAATGGGATACGGGGAGACGTAATTTCTAGTCCATCTTTTAAGAGAAATGTGGTAATTCCATAATAGGTTCATGTGTACAATGGGTGGGACAAATCCGTTGCAACCACATTAACAAAACTTAACTTCAAACACAAAGTACGCAACATACGCAATAATGATAGTAGATATATATACGTTTAACAGGAAGCACGTATTAAATGAATAAGTAAAAAAGGTGAAGATTACGAACGAAATACGTGTGTAATTCTGAAACCAATATTTGTAAGTCTTTGAGTGTCACGCGTACATCTTTTCACCATTAATGCGCGCACTTTCCATGGAGCAGCATTTAATCTGGTACTTGAAGGGTTGTAGGTTGCTAATGAACTTTTGCCAAGGTTGTATCCATGGTTACGGTTCGATATTCCGAAGGTTCATTTATTCCGAAGGTTCGTTCTTCCGAAGGTTCGTAATTCCGAAACATGTAAGTTGCTTATACCTCGATGCTCGTTAGTCCGAAAACGAAAAAGGGTTCGTTAATCCGAGTATTTGTCGCGCAACGTTCGGAATAACGAATGCCTCCCGTATCCATGATTTCATGTTTTGGTGTGGTCTTAAATTTCCAGGAGAAAGAGGAGGGGGGGGGCACCACTCGAGTCTGCCCCTCCCCCCACCCCACTCACACCCCCACCTATATTGCTGCACGTGCCTGCTTACTCCCTTAAACCCACTCATTGCAACGTTCTTTTGAAGAAAAAAAAAGGTTGAACATGTGTAACACCCAACTAAATCCCATCTTTAATAGTGATATCTGTTTGGCACGTCGGCCAATATGGAGCGAATTAGGGAGAGGAAAAGCGGTTGGCACCTCGGAGCTAAGAGAGCGGGGCTCGGGTGATGCGAGCGAGGGCAATGGCTGATTCGGAAGGGGGGTTCATGACCAGGCGACCCGCCGGGTCTAGCCGACTGGGAAACAAGGCGGTCAGGGCGTGACGGGTGAATCTCTTTGATATAGAGTATTGGAGTGTAATTAAGATGATGATGATGATGGTGATACCATGACACTTTTCTCTTTGATCTTTTATGATTTGTGTCTCTATGTATTAAAGGGATAATCCATCCTGAAATTAAGTTAGTTTCAGTAAAAGTAGACACATGAGATAAACGTATTAGTAAATGTTTGATGAAAAGCCGTCAAAGGATAAGAAAGTAGAAATTTCAATTTTGTGACGTCATGTGCGAGGTGCTCTCCCATATGTCGTGTATAGTAAAATAACATAAATTGTATTGTTTTTTTACTGGTTTGTGTGTAAAGAAAGTATTTCTTATGATGCATCAAATGCACAAGTTAAAGGACGCATATTTTTAAGAAAATGCACATTTTTGAGAAAAAAAATGTACACAGCATATGGGAAAGCACCTCGCACGTGACGTCACAAAATAAAAACTTTAACAGATTATAACTTTCTTATCCTTTGACGGATTTTCGTCAAACCTTCACAAATATGTTTCTTTCATGTTTCTGCTTTTATTGAAACCAACTTATCTTCAGGGTGAACTATCCCTTTAAATGATTTCTGTTCTATCCTCGATCCTTCTTCCATCTCCCCCCACCCTCTTTCTTTACCCCCCCCCCCCTTTCCATTTCCATTATCTTCCGTTCCCCTTTCTCATTGTCATTCTATCCCTGACCCCAATTTCTCTCTTTGTTATTGCGTTTCTTTCTCTCTAATCACTCCCATGTTTCCACCCACCCCCGCTCCGTTCTTCCGCTCTCTATTTATCTGTCACATCCACATACCTATATTTGTTTCTCTACAGTATCAACATGTCCAAGCTTTCACTAACTATAGGCCTCTTTCTTTCTATTGATGTGACAGAATATTTACAGGCCATATGGTCTGGGGTATTTTTAGGGGGTGGGGAGGAAGAAAATGGCTACAAGCAGTCCTTTTTTGTTACTGTAACGACAAAAAAACAAAAACAACGGTAACCCCAACAATAAAACGTTGTGTGTTATGCATCCAGAAAGAAAGAAACGTACCAAAAAATGAATGCGCTTACTAAGTGTTTCAAAATAGAAATTCGGTCATCGACCCCTTTTCTTCCCCCTTTCCACCAACATTCCACTAAGATATATATTTAGTTTGCTAAACCCATGCAATTACGTACTTCACATCCAACTTCACCCAATATTATATCATACCTTAAAAGTATTCTCCCCCCAAACAAACAAACAAATAAATAAACAACAAACTCACTCCTCTCAAGAAGAAAGTCCTCTTTTTCAAAATCACATTTATGTAATTTTACTCGAAAACATGTACGTATCGCCAAGAGGATTAGCTTTTAGTTAATACAGTTAAGTCTGAGGCTAGGTAAGTGAGCTACGGTACACATGATGTCACAGAAGTCATATGCTAATTAGGTACTAGTACAAGGAATCTCCCTTAGTTTGATGGCACTCCTATCTCCCACCAAAAGAAACACGTTCTTGCTATAAAAAGGGGTAGTGCTGAAAGACGTCCGTGAAATCTTAGCAACGAAAGCAAGGAAAAGTGATTAAAAAAAGCTAACAACATTGGTGTACATAGCGGCTAAGAATATCACCACTCAGGCGAGATAAAATGATCACCAGGTATGTTTCAACGGTTATTTTCCTTTGCGGTTTTTGACAAGCCGTTCATCTTGATGGTTAGATGGTCTTATTTGTGACTAATACAAGGACAACTGTTGGCTATCTATCCCCGTGTATGAAATATAAGGGGCTTGGCTAGTACCCTACAACTCCCAAATTAGCGGTGACTAAAAGGGCAAACAAGAATTCTGAATATTAATTTTACTGATAAAATTAGATCACGCGTTAATTGTGGTGTGTTCTTGACTTTTCGACTGCGCGTCACGCTGGGATTGACTTTATGACTTCTTGTGATTTCTGTTTTCGATGGGGGAGAAGGAATAAAGAGAGGAGGAGGTTGGGGAAAGGGAGTTAATTAAGAGGGGGTTTATTTTGTTACTTAGTTGCCGAGATTGGACTCTAACTGTCTTTTTTTGACTCATGAAGATTCAGAGAAGCAAGGAAGATGTGAATTAGGAAGGACAGAAAAGGTAAGAAAAGAATAGGAAGAGAGGGACTGATACACACAAAGGAGGGTAAAGAAAGAAAATGAGAGAGAGAAAGAGTGTGAAAATATGATTGCGATACATTCTAATAATAAACACAATGCATTTTCATTGCTATTGCGATCAATATTAACGACATGTAAATATAGTTTAATTCATTCATATATGTATCAAATTTCCAACCGAAGTATCAATCAAATAATTTATACTAATCAATCAGTCATTCGCACACTTACCCACACACTCACTCGCTTCATGGATAAAATGAATAAAAAGAGAGCATTACTGCCAACAGGCATTATTCTTGCACCTAGCAAATTTGAAACCGATCTACAGGTCGATCCCCTGTGCCCACAATCAATTTAATTCATGAATATCACTGACCCTTTCTGAACTGAACGTACAACAAACATGTCAAAATATCATACGCCATTATTCTGACTTATTACGTAATCGACGAGACGCTTATAATTGCGCCTAATTCGGGCAAAGGAGGCGCAGGTGGTAATGGCCGGACCAAGGCAATTTGCAAAGGTCGCTCTGGAGATACTTGATCCTCTTCCCCCTTCCCCTTGCCCCCCACCCAAACCCCCTTCCACCCCTACCCCTCCCTCTCTCTCCTATTATCCCACTTTTTGCGCGCACGTAATCCGGTTAGCCTGACTTTCGGGCTATTGTGGATATTTCTCATTCAAAATTATTAATAGAGTCTCTATTTGAAGACTAGTTACTGTATCATTTTCATCTTTTCTCAGAACAGGGGAGTTGGAGAGGAAGTCGAGAATGATTAGTCTACTGCAGCCAGACCTGTTTATTACAGAGTTTGGTTTAGAAATGTCCAATATCTTGGAAGCCAGGCTAGATCCGAGTACACACTTGGATCGTCTATTGACATTCTCTTCAAGTGTTGTTCGAAGGAAGTTGTTTCTCGCACGTCGGGCGGCTGAAAGGAGGAGGAGAAGGAGGGGGGAAGATCTTCCACCGTCATCCCCAGTATCTCCCGCCTCAAATCGCGCATGGTCATGTCCTGTTTCAACTCAAGACATACAAGCAAAAGAAAACAAAAACGGAGGGGGGAGGACCGCGCGACGAACTCCTGAAACAGACAAATAACAAAAGTATCACCAATTGAGTATATACAAGAACAATGACCACTAGATCTTGAGACGATGACCTTATTCAGAGTGAAAAAAAAAAGAAAATAAAGTCAGGTGAGGAAAAAGGTTACTTGACTTGTTGGTTGTCTGGTCACCTCAGGTCATTCGAGCCACCCAGACGAGTGGACGTTTGGATCTTCGGCGGCAGGCTTTGAAGTATCTGTCTGTAAGGTGTGTTCCTTGTAGGTTTGGTGTTGTAAATGTAATGTCTAGATGTCGTAGGTACTAGCTCTGTTAAAAGAGGAGCAAAAAATATTGAAGTCTTTATGCGCCGATGAGGGATTTTTGCACTGGTGATGCACGGCAGTCTCATAAGGGAGTATGGATTCTGGGAGAGAAGGAGTTAAAGACGTCATTATGCATCACTAATAATGCAGTTTACATGATTGTTTTCCTATCAACGTTGTTGAATTTTCTCTTTTTTCATATTGACATTCTATTTTAATAGTTTTTCTTTCTCTTTAAATATCCTCACGTTTCCCCTTTTCCCACCCTCTCCTACTTCCTCTCTTCCTCTTTTCCTCATTAGTCAGGAAGTAATCATACAGTGGTCATGCTATTGAAGAATGAACCCTCGTAAGGTCACAGCGCTATATAAACCTTTTTGCATCAATTAGTTGATTTCTTCCGGTTTGTATCAAGTCGGCCTGTCCTCTCAGCATTGATTAAATCCGACATCAAGTTACTAATTATAAAGAGGATTAAGAAAACGTATGTTCCATCCATAAATCATTTCTCTATCCCCTATAATGTGTAGTCTATATTTATTCTTACGCGTTACCTCAACCACGGACTATAGTGTAGCGACGAGAGTGGTCGAAATGTTTTTGTATCATAAATCGTTAATGATATGAGGTACCATGATAATGAGGTACCATAGAGGTACCATGGTATGAAGTATATACCGCATTTTTATAAAAGTGTGTAAATACCAACGAACTGTCCCTAAAAAAAGGAATACTAACTGTTAATGGATTTTTCTTGACCGCTTTATTTCAAATGGACTTAACATTTGTATAATGTTTGTTTCTGTCTTTTTATAATATCACATCTTACTCCCATCTTTCACACCTGTCATTTTATATTAACGCCCTTGCTTATTTCTATCATTCTATTCATTTTCCTGGGCCCATCAATAAGCTACAAGCAAGGCTTTTCAAATGGGCCTCTTTCATAATACGCTCTTCAGTAACAAGAGAGGGAAGTCACTATTCATTTAAAATGTATGTCTATATTTGATTGTGCTTGTATTTCTTTCTCATCTACATATCGGTTGTTTGTTTCAATTATTGTGTATTAGATTGCAATCAAATATGTAAATGCATGTACATGATGATTGACCACATATCAATTAGAATAATTCAATGTTATACATTCATGTGAAATAAAAGGACTTCAGGATCGAATTCATGATAAGGCAATTGTTTTAACTTCAATTTTTTTCAAAAAGAAGCTGCGACTTCGAGTTACCCTTCAAAGTGTCCGTTTTCATGCATTCTCTAATTCTGCATCGATGTTATCTCTCATATTTTACAAAGTGGAACTATATGTAATGTTCTCGATGTGGTTCATGAAATGCTTTGCAGAAGTTTGGAATAAAATCTGAAAAGGTTGCACCAATTTTAAACTTTCAATTTCAAACTGTGGTTAAGGTACTCTCAAACCCATATTTTCTATAAAGATATTCTTGTCTCATGCATTGATTTTAATGGTCTGATTATACCTCTAAAGCAGATAAACTTCAATTTAAGATATATCAAGCCATTCCCCTTTTCAAAACAGAACTTCATTTATTCATACGCGCGGCCTCACCTCGTTCCATTTTCGCACCGGCGTTTTAATCGCCTTCGTAGGCTCCTTTCGCATCATCTTTCTGTTACCTTTCCGTTCTTTCTCTCTATCACGGTTTCCACTCCTTCCACCCCTCCTTATCTCTCGTCAATCGAGCAGGAGTCCAGGTCTCTGGAGAGCAGGGCACTCTTTCTGCTCCTGCCATCGGCAATTCTCCCATAAAGTTGTCATCGCCGTTTCCGCGGTTCGAACCTTTTCGGCTGCTTTATTTTTAGCGCTGAAACGTCGGTTAAAGCAATACGCGAAACGTAACTGCAAACGGAAGAGTCGTTCCCACCAGAAAGATAAACTTCATTTTGGACACTGTAGTATGAAGATGAATGATAACGGTTTTTTTTAATTGATATTCCGATCACGTTCTTAGCGACTCTTCTTCTTTGTTTCTTGTCCGTTGCCTTCCCTTATTCTGCTCCCTTTTCTTCTTCCTCTTTCCCTGTTGTGTTTCTTTCTTTATTATTGCATCTTCTTTTTTTTTTCTACTTCTTCTCTATTTCTAATTCTTCTTTTTTTTTCTACGTCGTTTTCTTCTTCTTTTTTCTTCTTATTTCTATATTCCCATTCCTTTGTCTTCTTATAATCTTCATCCTCATTTTAATTCTTTTAAACCTCCATTGTCTTTATTGTAATGGATCCATTTGATTACCTCCGGAAAAAAAATCATCACTCAATGATTGATAAGTCAAACCACTTCTTTTTCTCAAACATATTACACCTTTCGAAATGAATTTTACTGCGCAGTTGAAATCAAACAGGCTTTAAGAGTGATCATGGTCACATTAAACCATAAGCATATCACAATGACCATTAAATCTATCATCTCTTCGAAGGGAATATGTATTGAGTGTGAATGAGCCCAGCTTCTTGGGTGTGTATGTCCACCAGCCCTGCGTGACAATTCTGTCAGCTAACCTCTTGACGTGGCGAGACGGGACGAGCAAATATTTGTCGCGCACCGCACGTGCGAATTCATGGACCGTATCATCGTCTGCCCCGCCCCTTCCCAGACCTCGTGCACCCCTTCACCCCTTGCCCTAGCTTAGCCTGGTGACCAGGCTATTAGATTTGGTGTATCTTCCCTCCCCCTCTTTCCCCACCTCCTAGAAAAAGAAAGAAAAGAAAGCAAAAATGAAAAAAAAAAGGGGGGGGGGGGTGAAAATAATGTACGGAAAAGGGGGGAAAAGGGAAGAGAAAGAGGAATGAGAGCAGATTGTATATGGGTCTGATAGACGAAGACTAACTGCTGTCCAATTCTTCTTCGCCACTGTAATATAGCTAAGAACAGGTGAACCAATTTAGTCATGAATGTAAGTAATAGTATACTAGTATTTTACATTAGCACAAAATTATCACACAGCCTGGTAACCACGCTACCCATGACATCATTGGTTGAGCGTATAAGCAGGGATGTGTAAGGAAGGAGAAACAACTCGAGCATAATATGTTCAAACATCTGTGTGGATACTAAATGCTAATGAATGTCAAAAGCATTCCACAATAACTGCAATGCTTTGATGTCCCATGCGCGGCACCGCCATTTAGCTGCTGTCTACTTGGAAGGCAATATCTTTAATTCACTGTTTTGTCTCTGGAAGCTATGTTTCTTATCACATTTTTGTGCAATTTTCAAGAAAGTTACGGGCACCACCACTAAAGATCCTGTACTCGGTTTTCTTCTAAATAACACAAACGGAGATGTAAGATAATACTCTTACTTACACAATTAACAAATTTCTTCACTTTCCGCAGATTTCCGCAAATGTGGGATTCAATCATTATCAAAATTATATCTTAAGCTGTTTATTTTCATTAACAGAGTTTGCGTGCATTTGCCTGCAACTGAGGTATTTAAGTAGAAAAAATGTTTATTTTTGTTCCCTGATATATCTCTTTTCCTCACAAACGTATTGATGCACTCCAACAGAACTGGACAAGCGAAATAAGACTCAACATTTCTTTTGTTCTATCTGAGAAACCGTTGCTACGCAATCCTGTTCGTTATCATCAAAACACTTGAAACGCACATGCTGAGAAGACACTTTTTTCGGCGGTGCTACGCATGGGTTCAAAGAAAGAAAGTTGCTTCATATCCTTCCATAACACATCTCTGGTATAAGCATCGTTACCTTTTCCAGTCAGCGAGCCGATGACCCCGATTTTTAAGTGTATGTCTGTGGGGGTGACGGTGGGGGTCTAAAACGGTGCACAAAAGAATTTCCCAACCCCCATTCCATATCATTGGTTAAGCATACATACATTTTTACCCTTCCCAGTCACCGAGCCGATGACCCCGAAATATATGTGTATGTCCTGGAGGGGCGGGGGTCAAAATGGTGAAAAGGGGCTCCCCCCTACCTTGATGGGTGTCTCTATGTAACTTCAAAAGGACAAGGGGCATAACTACATGATTTAAAATTATGTAAATCGCCTCCCCCCCCCCCCCCTTGAAGGCTCACTTTTGTAAATTTACATGATAGGGGGACCTGGGGCACATGGTAGAATTAGGGGGTTCAAAGTGATGTCATTGGTCCACTTTTGATGGCTCGCCTTACCACAGTTAGAGGAACATAAACTAGGGGCACATTATAGAGCGAGGGCTATTTCGTTACCATGTGGTTAGTGTATATCATTCATACAGCATATGAGAGGGAGGTGTGAGTGAGTAACGCCAGAGCCATGAGTTACCATGGTTACCCGAATCAGCATTACTCACTAATTGCCGCAATGATGGTCTGTTAGCAAAATTGTGAACTCGAGAACAAAATATGTCATGGCTTACAAAGTTTTACTCATGTTTTCAACTGGCAATCCACCAACCATATTACCCCACCCTGACATGCTATACGATGCATAATAAATGTCTCACTAACTATTACCCGGATGTAACCTACATTAATCTTTAGTGAATGTGTTTTCCAGGACAATTTCAATTTTGCAAAAAAAAATCGACTATATGTAAGCCCTAACTAAAGTCTTTTCAAAATTGAAATTATCCCATAAAGCCCTTTCACTTTACGGTGGACTTCTCATGAATATTATTGAGTCAGATTAAATGAGACTCTTAGGTATATGTTACCATGTTATCGTGTCTTAATCCGTGGACTAGAAATAGTCTGTGCCCGGTAAGCAGTGGCTTGTACATGTTGTAGGTTCAAATCCTTCTAGTTCCAAGATTTTTGTCAGACTTGTTTTTCATTCATTTACAGGATGGAGCACACCACTTTTTCTACTACTGAATGTATTATTTAATCAAATTCTTGTGATCTTGTCACTCTACATTATTTTCATTTGTGACTGTGAATTCAGGTAAAACTTCTGAAAGGGCTTGGTTCACCACAGCCCATTGATAAACACCCTCTCATGGGTCCCGCTCATCTTCGGCTACCTTCGGCAATCTCCGTCGTACATCGGAGCTTGTTACATCATGAGAGCATCCACCTGCAACTGAAGGAAACGCGTAAAGGAGTCATGGTGTAGTGGTTAAGAACTCTGACTGAAGATCTCGAGGTCCCAGGTTCAAGCCCATCCATCCATGGCACTTGTGTATATCAGAAATACACTTAATCTACATTGCTGCTCTCCACCCAGGAGTGTACCTGTGAACCTGGTAGGCGGTGGACGATTGTGTGAATGATCTTGACCCAGCGCCGATATCGTGCAGCATGCCAGGAATACTCCCCTGTTCGCCCAGGGAGTGGAGATGGTGTCCATGTATGTGCATGGTTCGTTCTTGAAACCATTGACCAGGGCTACAATTGAAACCCCCCCGCACAATAAGCAAGTTCGTATTTGCAATGTGCGCATGAGTAGATAATTACTGGTATGACTGACCTCGTACCACTCACATAAAATGGAAATTCATTAGAAGGTGCACTGCGTTGTTATAATCTGCTCATGCAGATATGCCAACAGTTATTCAGCTCTGGACAGGTCGTTAAAAGAGCATTACACCATGTGCATCTGTTTCTATCGTTGTGTTGAGGAGGTTGTAAAATGTCTTTACACCCATCATGCAACACAGCTTCATGAACAAATCCTAGTCTGCATTCTAGTAGAATTTGATTCATTGGATTGTCCGACCATGGTGTAACTACAAACTGATCTATTTAGTCTTCAGACTGCGAAAATGGGCAGACCTTTTTCACAATTTATTAAGAAAAATATATATATTGTTTATCTCAATATTGTCTGCTGAATCATTCAGAAACCGAATCACGCAAGTCACCATATCGAAAGGTTGAAGTATTCATCTATCTCTGCGTTGTCCTTTCTCTTCAGCATATTCTCAGTAAACGTCTTCAAGGAAATATATTGGTGTGTAGGATCGTGTTCATCATCATCACCACCAGCCTGTCCCGCATCTAATCCACAAAGCCTTTCGAGTATAATCAAGTCCAACCTTGCATGTCACATCGCCAGACAAAGCTGCAGCGAATTACAGAAAAGAGTTTCAATCGCTTTTCTTCATTATACATCAAATGTACTTTTTTCCTCTCTCTCTTTAGCGAGATACCATAGAGACACAAGCTCAGCCCCGGTGACTAAATAGTCCGCATGTTCACCTCTCTCCACAAGTCTTTCTATATACAATACTTTTGATGAAGACGCAACTAAAATGTCTTAGTCATTGAATTCGAAACTAAGCATCAACAATTACCTTTTTCTTCTCCTCACATGTTTTGAATGATTCTAGTTTTGGAATCGCACCACTTGACTGAAACCATTGAATCTGCGTGACATTTGCTGTTGGTAAAAAAAAAGGAGAAGGCAATTTGAAGGGGGGAAAGGGATGAAGATGTAAACAACACCAAGAGTTAAGAGTCATGGTTCCAAACAGATTGAAACATCAGGATTGTAGCCTAACTTCAGGCAATTTGTTGCATTATTTTATACTCCACCTGTATTCGACGATAAAGGCCAACAGTCTATAGCTCCGTGGCTTATTTTCATGGCATACTTTAATCCTCTCATTACAATTGGTATAAAAAAACCGTGTAGAAAGCCAATGTGATTTTCAGTGACTGGTAGTAAGGGTTAAGTGGGCAATAAATGAGAGGCAGCCTCCTACATCTGCACACCAAACTGTTCCTTAGTCTCCGGATAACGGACAGAGCACACTTCCCATAAACGTCGAGACTGAAAGAAACCTATACAATTAGTTGCAAAACTTACTGATTAAAACACCGAAAAATACAGCCAACAACAGGCTTGCATAATTGTTTTTTTTTATAAGCTCTCCTCTTTTCATTCTTTCTTTTCCTTTCTTCACCTTATAAGTGGGTCGAATGTTCTAAAAAAATACAACAAAATGGTGTTACCGAAAGTCTTACTATTTTCTAAATAGCATTTACTAGTGCACTTTCACCATGGAAACATTCAAAGAATAATGAACAGATCAACAAACTTTTTTTTTGAAAATGGCGTCGACTAATTAGGTCTCTCGAATCACATCGCACCAAATCATGTTTAAAGGAAACTTGTACGACTTCAACTCGTAAGATATATCGAGAAGCCGTATGGAATACAGGCTAGGCCTCGAGCTGGGCCACATTGTTCTCATGGTCGTAAGGAAGGGTGGGTCAGTCCCCGAGCCGCGCGGTCGCAGTTTCGCGCGCTCGCTGCGCTTCCTTTGGGTAAAAAAACGCGCTGCGGACGGACGGAGTGCGACTGTTGTTGTTGATTAATAACTCTCTCATCGGCAATCAATGTTGGTGCGTTGCGCGTGTGATATCGCTAGAGAATTAGATGCCACGTATTTTTTTTGTATTTTTTAGGGGAGGGGGTCTGCATATGGTACGGCATATGCTCCCGATCCTGATTTCACAACGAGGAAAATGAGTGTGCAACCATCATGACCTAGATATGTGAACATGTTTGACACGTCTCTACTCTTTCTCCACCCCCTCCCCCCTCCCCCCCCCCCCTTCTCTCCCACACAAAAACGCACCGGCACGCACATTCGCCCACACAGACTACATGAATATACACACACATTATGCTTCTCTCTCTCTCTCTCTCTCTCTCTCTCTCTCTCTCTCTCTCTTTCTCTCTCTCGCTCTCTCCCTATTGTTATCTTCGCCCCAATGAAAGCTTTAAGATTTTGCTAATTATAAAGGTATAAAAGCCACTTTTATACCTCCATGTGCTAATATTCCTCAGGCACCGTTTGTACTGAAAAAAAAAAAGATTCTCACCATTAACATAATAGCTAGGTAAGATGTGATAGATGTCAATGAATAAAACCAAGAAATTATGATCGAGGCTAAGTTAGGTGTATGCCTTTGATGAATTTATTTCGCGTGTCGTAAAGAACAAACTCGTCATGCGAAAGGGCGAACATAAAACGAAAAGTTTCGAGACGAAAAGAGAACATTAGATCTAACCAGATTGGTTACAGATTGCATGAAAATTTCATACAGATGGGGGATAAAGACGTCAAACTCATGAAAATGCCAAATTACGGCGATGGGGACTCTATCTGCGTGCAGTTTACTGTCAGTCCATCATCAGGATTTAAGCGGTCTCATCATTTTATTCCGATCCGACTCTTGGCGTACACCATACCTTGTGTGATGAAATCCAGTAATTATGATATCATCCATTTCTGCAATTCGTTCTGTCTCGTATCAGTATTCGTCTAATGAAAGATATCCTGTCAGCCGTGACTGTGGTCTACAGGGAAACAGCAGAAAAACAGGATGATCATAAAGTGTTGCTTTTGAATCGGAAATTATGACGACCATCTCGATTGTTGTCATATTGGGCCTTTGGGCCGGGTTGAATTACGATCGGAAACACTCGGTATCCTTTTAACATGGACGCCCAATATGGGACTGTCTTTGGTTGTCTTGTCCCAAAATGAAGCAAGGAAAAAAACGAACCTTAATAGGGAGACGCATGAATAATGAAGTTGTGTTAGTAATTAAGGAGAGACGACGCAGTGGTGACACAAACTTGATAGTCCGATGGCAAATCTAAAAAGAGAGAAAGAGTGGGTCAAGGGAGATAGTGAGAGGGAGGGTAGAGAGAGAGAGAGAGGGGGGGGGGGGGTCTGACAGTAATAGTAGTGGTGGCAGCAGTATAAGTAGTAGTAGTAGTAGTAGTAGTAGTAGTAGTAGTAGTAGTAGTAGTAGTAGAAGTAGTACGAGTAGGAGTAGAATTAATGGTAGAAATAAAAAAAATGATAGTTAGAAGTAATAGTTAAGCAGCACAAATATAGAACATTGGCAATCACCAATTTTTCTCGCTTACAATTTATGACGCATATGACTTATAAATATTAAACACGTGTAAGCAAGATCGAGATAATCATAGCGATTGGGAAAATGAAGTTAACTTAACTGTTGTTATGGCACGTAGAACATGTAGGAGGAAAGGGCAATTATATATAACACCGAACTATATACGATTAGGAAGTCAGATGTTGGCACTGCTATTGTATGCATTTCAAAAACAAAACTGCAAGCTCATCTGAGTGTAGTAATAGAATAGAATAGAAGTAGTTGTAGCAGTGGTAGTAGTTGTAGTGGTAGTAGAAGTAGTAGTAATAATAGCAATAGCAGTAGTAGTAGTAGTAGTAGTAGTAGTAGTAGTAGTAGTAATAGGAGTAGTAATAGGAGTAGTAGTAGTAGTAGTAGTAGTAGTAGTAGTAGTAGTAGAAGTAGAAGTAGAAGTTGTAGTAGCAGTAGTAGTTATAGTAGTAGTAGTAGTAGTAGTAGTAGTAGTAGTAGTAGTAGTAGTAGTAGTAGTAACAGTGGTAGTAGTAAAAGTAGAAGTAGCGCATGTAGCTGTATCGATAGTTAGGTACCAGGTATCGCATTTAGCCTAAGCTTTAAATTTAAATCGATGGATACTTGCGCAGCGAGGTGCAGATAAAGAAGAAGCGCTTCAAGAAATAGAGATGAATAAATAATTATGATTTTAACAAAGTAAAGATTAAGAAGCACACATATAGAACAATGGCAATTACCAATCTTTCTCGATCACAATTCGTGACACATAAGACTTACAAATATTATCCACAAGCAAGATGGAGATAACCATAGTGACTGAGAAAACAAAGTTAACTGTCATGACACGTAGAACATGTAGGAGGAAAAGGCAATTATATATAAACATCAAACTCTCTATACAATTAGGAAGTCAGATGTTGGCATTGCTATTGTATTTATTTCAAAAACAAAAGTGCAAGCTCATCTGATTGTTCCTCCAAAAAAAAATCCTCAAACAAAGATGATTTTGAATACTGATGACAGGTTAGCGAAATATTTTCTTTGTTTGTCAAAACGTGTCTAAGGGACAGGAAAACGTCCTAGAAAACGACTAATTCGACAACTGCGATGATTGTGCAAAACTATTGCACGCAATCCCGATTATGAAAAAGTTGTATCGCTCCAAAGGAACGGACTTGTGGGAATATTACATACATTGTAGTATCACCAGACTCGTTATCATAACTATGGATAGCCTCACTTTCAGACTGTTGGATATTTCTGATCACTACTGACAACTAGAGTCTAGTAATCTAAGACTAGTCACTGTATCATTCTCCTCTTTTCGCCGTCAGTTGAAGGAGCAGGAGAAGAAATCAAGAATGATTAGTCTACTGCAGCCAGACCCCTTTCTTGAATAGTTTAGTTTATAAATCACCAACAGCCTGAAAGCTAGGCTAGTTTATGGATGGCTTTTACTAGGGAAAGCGTGATATGTATGGTCATTACAATATGGTGACTCTACAAATTATTTGATTAAGACCCCGCCTCCACTGCAGTAAAAGGGAAGTAAGTGTGTGAAATGCGCGTGTGAATGATAAAAATGTGATGTGTTAAAAGCACGGAGGAAGTGAAAATACATACATCTTTAAAGGGATAGTTCACCCTGAAGATAAGTTGATTTCAATAAAAGCAGAAACATGAAAAACATATTGGTGAAGTTTTGACGAAAATGCATCGAAGGATAAGAAAGTTATGATCTATACATTTTTCAATTTTGTGACGTCACGTGAGGTGCTCTCCCATATGTTGCATACAGTATGATTCCATAAATTCCTCGTTTTATGCTTTTGACAACGCCATGATTTTTTTTTTCATACAGGTATATGTGTAAATACGGATTTGACGGATTTACATCAAATCTTCACTCATATGTTTCGTTCATGTGTCTCCTTTTATTGAAACCAAGTCAATTTCAGGGTGAACTATTCTCTTAAAGTTAGAGATAATGATGATCAGACGGGAAAAAAAGAACGATATGTGATTAAAGATAACGTGTGAACATAGATAAACATATAGAGCACAAGTGTTTCAATTGATTTACCTATGAATGATGAAATATCAAAGATGTTGCATTAATATCTACATGTACATTGCTTTACCGTCGACAATATCCATCTATAATCTTCAACAAGTTGACTTTGATACAGAACCAGTCCATACATATATTATATATCGTGATTATATTGCCCCCAGATACCTTAGATGATAATGGTTCGCGTATCATATGTCTTTTTATTTCTGTTTTAATATTTCCTTTCAGACAACACAATATGAATTTGAACTCGTTAAAATACACACACCCAGATCTCTTAACTGTCTGCCGACTACTATACCCCCCCCCCCTCTCTCTCACTCTCTCTCTCTCCTCTCTCCCTCTCTCCCACATCCATATAAGCCTAACCCCTCCCCTCACCCTCTCTCTATCTCTTTCTCTTTCACCGCTACCTTTCCCAACCCCCTCTCCTCTCTCTCTTTTTCTTTCACTCTCTCCTACATACATATAGGCCTGTTTACACACATTTATTCACGCCCTCTTCCCTACTCTTATTTCTCTCTCTCTCTCCCTCTCTCTCTTTCTCTCTCTCTCTCTCTCTCTCTCTCTCACTCTATTTTTGCAGATGATGAATTGATATTGGAGAGCATATATTTTGTTCTGCACGGGAGTATTTGCAATGAAGACGTCAACTCCGTGACAGGTTGAGAAATTGAAGGAAACGGCTAATTTTGTTGAGCGGTAGTTGTATATTTTCTACGCTTTCTCTATTCTCCTGTTCTACTGGGCATGGGCATAATTATGATATCGTTTACGAGCTCATTTCGAAATTTGCCTCCAGTTGATATTTCCGCAGAGTGGGACCCAAAAAGAGAAATCAATAAAAATCTAGAAAGACAAATAAGAAATAAAAATTGTGTGCGAGAGGTACTAATGCGAGTTGTTGTATTCTCTGAGCGGTTTTCTTGACGCACAGCCGAGGCTCGTCAAATTGGCCCAACAGATCTTGTGAGTTTTCTCATTTCCGAACTAGGAATAACATTTGTCGACTGCGGTGCCCTGATCAAACCACAAAAAGTATCAAGTTTCACAGGTACCCTCCTTTGCCACTTTCAACAATACGAAAAGGAATAGGGAGAGAGGTAACGGGGTGGAGAGAGATAGCGAGAGATAGAGAGGGGGAAGAGGAGGGAGATAGGGAGAGGAGGAGGGGAGGGGTGAGACGAAAGAAGGGAAACAGTGGTCAAACCAGAATAAACTATCAAAAATAACGAGTACATTGTTTCTTAACCGAAAAAACATGCGACACGAACCGAATGATTGGACTACACAGGGATGGGTTAGGAAGGAGAAACAACTCGAGCATAGTATATTCAAACATCTGTATGGATACTAAAGCGTGCTAACGAATGTCAAAAGCATTCGACAATCACTACAATGCTTTGATGTCCCATGCGCGGCACCGCCATTTAGCTGCTGTCAACTTGGAAAGCAATATCTTTAATTCACTGTGTTGTCTCTGGAAGCTATGTTTCTTGTGCAATTTTCAAGAAAGTTACGGGCAACACCACTAAAGACTCTGTACTCGGTTTTCTTCTAAATAATTGTTGAATGATGCACAAACGGAGATATAATATAATATTCTTACTTACACAATTAACATAATTATTCACTTTCCGCAGATTTCCGCAAATGTGGGATTCAATCATTATCAAAATTATATCTTAAGCTGTTTATTTTCATTAACAGAGTTTGCGTGCAATTGCGTGCAGCTGAGATATTTTAGTAAATATCTCTTTTCCTCACAAAAGTATTGATGCAATCCAACAGAACAGGACAAGCGAAATAAGCCTCTACATTTCGTTTGTTCTATCTGAGAAACCGTTGCTACGCAATCCTGTTCGTTATTATTAAAACACCTGAAAAGCACATGCTGAGAAGACATTTTTCTGGGCGGTGCCCACTAATATAGGTAAAATTATCCGCTAAAAATGAATTTCACATTTGTTTGCCACAATTACTAAGTTAGAAAAATGAGTTCCTACTAATCTATGTAAAATTATCCAATAAAAACGAATTTCACATTCGTTTGCCGCAATAAAGTCTTATTTTCACGAAAAATTGAAAAAAAAAACGCACGCCTCCAGTGACGTATGAAAAGTCAAAATGCCATAAATGCCAACGGCGGAAGTAAACTGTTTTATTCACGCCGTTCAAACAGTACGCTACCAATGGGAACCCCAAAGCTTGTCCAAGGTTTGTTCGAGTAGCAACAACTAATAGATTCAAAGTACATTCCACCCATTGAATCTGAATGACAAAATACATGTGAATGCAAAGCACATCATGATATTGCTTGATTCCCCCTCTTTCAAAAGGGGAAATCAACAGGGAGGAGAGTGAGCTAGGGAAAGGGAGCTAGGAGTACATCAGAGTTATGCTGGCTGTTAAATACATGAACAACTTTGGACACTTTTGAAAAAAATTGAAATAAGTTGCATCTTGAATCAAACTGAAAGTAAGAAATCTTTAAGTCAAGGGATGTCACTTTAGTGCCATTCTCATTGGACTTTAAAAAATCGAGAAGTTATAAAAATCGAGAAACACCTGAATGTCTTGAATTTTTATGAGGCGGCGGTCATCATAGATCAAAGGCAGTCTATACGAGCGCAGTCCATCCATGCTAGGTCCATGGTCACACATGACCAGTTTCCTTGATGGAAATAGGCAGGTCCGAAACGATCCTTAAGATGGCGGGATGGCGGGAAATTTAAAGGTGTAGACGGATCAACATACATAGAAAAGCCTCAAAAAGATGCACAGATATATCAGTAACCCAAATGAAATGAGTAATTGCACCATATTGCATCCAGAAGTATCCAAAAACCCATACATCTCTTTACCTACCAAACATTCGCATGATGATGAAGACAAGGCACAAACGGAAATATGGAAGAAAAAATGTGGACACAAGCGGCCTATGATGGACACAAGGAACAGACATACTCCATAAACGGGTTTGCGCTTTATAAGAGGCAGAAGAGAATAGAGAAAATAAGGAAAAGATGGTGTGATGGCGGAAGTGGAGAAGGGAGAGGAATACGATGGACAAAGGAAAAACAACAAACTGCCTTAATCTAGAATACATTTTCCTCAAAGTGTTAGTCTAGGATAAGCTCAATCAATGTCAACGGTGTCTTGGAAGACAACGACCCCCCCCCCCCCCCCACCCTCTTCCCCGTCCCCGTGCTCCTTCCTTCTCGTCCACACCAGAAGCTAACGAATATCAGCGATGGCCGAACCCTTCCGTACAACCTGTCACAATGCCAAGAAGTCATGGAAAGTAGGAACATTGACCTTACGATAGGCAACCAAGCTGAGTTACTTAGTAAAGTGCAATGCCCTTACCAAAGGATTATTACTGTATTGCGAAGTTTCACTCTCTAACTAGATGTGTTGACTGACATAATGGAACCAGGCAGGGTTTATACAATTACGTGCATCGCTAAACATTGTAACTTGATATGGCCTATGAGCGTAATAAGATACCCCATTACACATACATGGCATGACGGTTACATACGATGATGTGATACTAGGGAGCTTTCGTTATAGCCCCGCGGACGGAAACAAGATCAGTGAGCAATCTGTTCTCGCCGTCCGTCCTCGGCAATTCACATGCAGTTTCGCCAAAAGACAGAGAACGCGAACGACGGTGCGTGTGGCGTCATCTGGCACACCCCCTACCGAGCTTGTCTACAAAACAGCCGGTCGCACGTGCGATTTGCATTACATCATCTGTACGGGCGCTGATTGGCTGCTGTCATCTACTCGTCAAGGACGAGAAATCTCAGAATTCACGTTCTCGATTCCCCGCGCGGATTCCAGAGCGGGCGGTGGCGCATGCGCAGATCGATCTTGGTGTCGGATTACCGCACTGGAGCCCGTCCGTCCTCATAACGAAAGCTCACTAATTTGTTGTCGATGGTACTACGGCGGTACGTGAGGTGCACGTGGTGGTGATGCCATTGGGACGATGGGTAAGGTGTTACGCTGATGGTAACCATGGGTACCACTGATGGTGATGATGATGGTGTCAACGGAGGAGATAAGCTACTGGTGGTGATGGCGACAGTATGTGAGGCGCGAATGCTGGTGATGAAAGTGTGGTAATGGACGTGGTGTTCTGCTGGTGGTGACGATGGTGGTAGGCATGATTCCACTGGCGGTGACAATGCTGATGGCAATGGATAAGGTATCTACTGGCGGTCGTTGCGATGTCAACGGTACGTGAGGTGCAAGTGGCGTCGCTGCGATTGGGAAAGTGGGTGAAGCGTTCTGCTGATGGTGACTATGGCGGTACGAAAAGTACCACTGACGGTGACGATGATGGTGTCAGTGGAGGAAGTTTTGGTGATGAGATTGTGGTAATGGACGATCTGTTATGCTGGTGGTGACAATGGCGGCACGTGGGGGTACCACTGGTAGCAATGGGGATTGCAAAAATGGAGGTGTTCTTCTGATGGTGGCGGCGGCGGTACGTAGGGTACCACTGGCGGTGACGATGCTGGTGACAATGGATGAGGGTGTTATGCTGGGTATTGAGTTTATGGTACCTCGGGTACCACTGGTGGCAATGGTGATAACGATAATGATCGAGTCTTTTCTAAGCTTGTTTATGACACTAATGATACGTAAGGTTTAAGTGGCGGTGGCAATGACGGGGTGACAAAAGATCGCCATAGTTTCCCGGCTTTATGTTGAATGGAATGATTTTGTATAAAACAAACAAAAATAACCACTTAAAACGAACATTAAAAAACAACTTGCAAAACAAAGTTGATAATTATAAAAATGATGTACACGTGGACAGACCTTTCGACATATCTGTGTATTAACCGCACAGTTGCTGAACTTTACATTCACTGTCGCGTGCGGGCGGGCAGCAAGAGGAAATATCACCAGGTCAAGAGGGTTTGATACTGCGAAATGGAGTCAATGATCTGGAACCAGAACAGTTGCTGATTCACCGCTTGCTCTTCTGGACTTCGAGGAATCGTGAGATGACCAAAGGCCACTGCAGACATCACGATCGGATCAGTCATCATGGTCATACGACTCTGCGACTGGCTGAATTGTACGACCCGGTTAATGGATTTGTGCAAAAAGGTGATGTCACAGAGGACTTGACGACTGCAGAATCGTACCAAAATCGTGTCCTTTGCCGTGGTCTTTAGGGAGGAAGTTACATGTAGGGATAGCTATTGTGTTTGTTGGTCTCTTGAGAGATTCGTAAGACGTCTCTTTTCTTTATTGACAATGCACTATGATCGGGTGGATGTGGAGGAAAAGGGGGGACCTGGTGAGATGGAGAAGGGGTGAAGGAGAATGATGATGTAGAGAAGAGTTAGAAGAATGAGGTTCAAGAGGAACACCAGACCGAAGAACAAAGGAGGGTAATGGGGAGTATGGTCACCTAAATAAGACAAGGAACAAGGGACAAAACAGGAACAGCGTTGAGAAGAAGAACAGCAAGAATAAGAAGGAGGGAAAACGACGAAGAGGAGAGGAAGAAGAGGACGAACAAGAAAAAGAAGAAGATAAATTGGCAACACAAGAGGAAGAAGAAGAAGCAAAGTAAAAGGAGATCAAGTTGGAGAAGAAAGAATGACTTTGGTTACAACATAATTTATAAAGATTGCATCCCTGAACAAACCAAATTTGCTTTCCTTCATTTTATTTCTATTGTGCACCTTTTCTCAGGGCTGGATCACCAAACGCGATTGTATATTGACACATGCAAGAATTAGACCTCACACAACCCTTAGGATCCCACAATAATCAACATACATACATTTCATATCTTTCTAATAAAATCAAACCTTCAGCACATTACTACACAGGGTGCTGTAGATTACTATCATGACGCCTAGCATGCCCCGTACCGGGGTAGATAGATGATTGACCTTATGTTGGTGGGGTATGGCCGGGCAGAAAAAAAAGTACATTGCGCTCATTACCGGTCCCATAATGTGACAAGATGTTTAATGTCCGACAGGTTCCCCATCCCCCCTCCCCCTCTCCACTCTACCCCCCCCCCCCCTTCCCATCCCCGTCTTAAACTATCTCTCTCTCTCTCTCTCTCTCTCTCTACCTCTCTCTCTCTCTCTCTCTCCTCACCTCTTCGTCGTAGTATGCTCTCTGGCTCCCTTTTCTCCCCACCCTAATTTTCCCCGCCATCCTTGCTTTCTCACTCCGAAATCCGCCGCGCTCCTCGGAGACGATTGCTCACTCTACATAGTTTCGACAGTTGTAGATATCTCCATTATCACGACAAACCAAACGCAGATTTTATATGAAAACATCACTCATCACGCCTGGATTGCTCGAAATGCGTATTGCAGCCAATTAATGCGCCGCTGACTAATGCTCCTTGTCCTTTTATCACCACGGGCAGGACAAGAAAAATTATGTTTTTCGCCTTTTTCTCTCTTTGCCGTTGTTTTCAATTTAACATCGTATCCCCCCTCGTCGTGGGGAGAGCACTTTTGCAAAACGTGGAAGTCGCAAGAGGATGTCTTAGTACAATGAAGTTATAATGCTGCGCTGCATACAGGCATTGTGCAACATCAGCATTGACGGTTTAAGAGTCCCCCCCCCCCCCCCCCCCACACACACACACACACATTCCTCTAAGGAAACATAATTTTATACGTATTCAAATTTTTGTTGAACTTGATAACGCTATTCCAGTTCGTGTGTGTGCGTGTGAGGGGTACTTAAAATTAAAAAAGAAAAGTGTGTTATTAGGTCCAATAAATTTACCCATACGCCTAAAACCCACCCCTTACTGAACCACCACCGCCCTAAATGGAAACTTCCTTGCTATACCCACGCACACTCCGACAGTTACCCTGTGGTATTATGCAACCGAAACATAGCTGAAATCACATTTGAAATTAATATCTGATCAGCGCTCCCGGCGCGCGAGTTTCCGGGTACGCGAAGGCGAAATGTCATGGTGGTTGATGTTCAATGGGGGAAATGTTTGAGACCCCGGCGGATGCATTGTGGTCATGTTGATGCTAATTTCACAGCGTCTGACGAATCGATAGACCCTGTCACAAGTTCATCCAAAACACGGTCCGTAATGTAATTGACACTTCTATCTTCGTGAGCTGAACACGTGTAACTGACGAAACATTCAAGCCAATTAATAAATTAATCAATAAAGCAAGAATCACTCATCAATATACTAGCGAATGACTCGTGATGGTTAGTTATGATGCACATTCATTCCCCTAGAATGGAGCCATTTTTATCTCAAGAAAACCGCAAATTTACCTAGCTGCCCACATCATCATTCTCCCATTTTCTCTCACTCCCTCTTTTTTTTTTCTCTCTCTCTCTCTCTCTCTCATTCTCTCTCTCTCTCTCTCTCTCTCTCTCTCTCTCTCTCTATCTCTCTGTCTGTCTCTCTCTCTCTGTCTCTCTCTGTCTCTCTACCTACCTATCTCTCCCTTCCCCCCCCCCCTGCTCACCCCCTCTATCTACCCCCTCCTGTCTCTGCTTCTATCTCTCTGTCGCTGTCACCGCCATCACACAAGCACAAACACACTTTTTTAATATAACGTTTCATAAAAGAGCTTAATCATTTGCAAAATCTCTAATGATATTGTCCTATTCATTATACAGTTCCTCGATAAGTGTTTTATTTTTATTCAATGTTAACAACTGTTCAAAATATTCTCTATCTGTTTCACCTTCTTCATATCATGTTGCTCTCGACTTTATTTTAATCCCTTCAAAGAATTATCGTATGATTTCTTCAAAAGAGCTTTGTTCATTTTAATTTTTCTAGGTGATCAGAAAAAATTGTAAAAGGATCTTTTTCTAAACGACTTATTCAATTTTTCAATTTTTCAATTTTATCTTTCCTATTTTTTGCCTTTTTTTTTTGGAAAATTTCCTACCGTATTGTTTCAATTTTCATTATAAGAAAATCCAAGAATGATGACTTATTTCTAAATTCATGTTCGTGTTTTCGTTTGATTGTTTTGATCTCATTACCAATCCACTCAACTAACTCTTTATCAACACACACACACACACACACACACACACACACACACACACACAGACACACAAACACACACACGTACACACACACACACACACACACGCACACACACACACACATACACGCACACACAAACACACACATGCTCACTACTACACACATGCTCCCCCTACGCTCCGTTCACTCGGTCATCTTCTGGAAACGAACGTGACAATTAATTGGTCATCGTGGGATCACGCGCGGTCAAACTGTCCTGGCGCATCTGACCAGCTGACCAAATCAAACTCATCGACAAACATAATGGTGTCGCCTTGTATGACAACCCCTTATCCCTTGAGAGGCGAACATCTTATAAACATAGGATAGCGATCGCGGAGGAGTGGATGACCGTTGAAATCTTATCAATTCCAATAGCATATTGTTTTGATTGATGATCTATTTTTCTCGGATGTTTTTAGATTGGTACTTCAAAACTCTGAAAAGAAATGTTCTTGAAGCTATAACTTTGAAATTTCATACACCTTATTGTAAAGTATACTGTTGATCCATGGCGAGTTTCTTGACCTCTGTACCTTTTCAGGTCTAACTTTTTCCAAAAGTGAAAATGTTATTAAATATTCCAAGGATTTTTACTAAAAAGTAATCGATGAAATGTCACAAAACCTGTCTCTAAAAAATGACATCCCTTGACATTATGATGTGTTAAAGTTAGCTTGATGTGAGTTGAAACTGATCTAAAATTATTTTTCAGAAGTGTCAAAAGATTTTTTGAACACCTAGTATAACATGTATAGCGTGCGAAACAATAGTCCCATTCTGACTGGGCTTAAAAATCGTTTAAAGTTAGAAAATCTAGAAGTTAGGGTGAAAGTTGCCTAGTAGTCGTACCAAAAGCCGAATGGGCCTATTGTCCCTGTCCTCTAACTCCGCAAAATTGTTTAACTTCGAGATTTTTTAAGCCCATTGCGAATGGCACTAATAAGCCATTTTTCATAATGTATTCACAACTTTTCCCCTAAGTACGTAGCAACGCGGTATTACAATCATCTGTAGCGAAACGGTTTTAACGGGTGGAACGCAGTCTGAATCTGTTTTAGTTTAAAAGTTTAAGTGACGTATTGTTTGAAATACGCGCCTAAACTTTGCATACATGACGAAAGTGGTCTAGGGAAGGGATACAGGGGATTTGCTTGCACGTGTTAACACTTGTTTTTGGACAAAGTTGGACCTGAAAATGTGTGTATCAGATAATTAATTCAGAACACAACAATGGCCATCGTACATCACACATTCTAACCCGTAACTTCTTTTCTGACAGAAGCATCATGCATTATTAATGACACTGATGGCAGTTGATAGTGGATTAACATTAACATTAGTTCTATCCCGCATTGATTATTGCAACGGGCTTCTTTCTACAATTCCCTCTAATCAATTAATTCGTGTTCAACGACTACAAATTTGGGCAGCACGCTTAATTTTGCAGGTTTCCCGAGATCATCCTTATCAACCACTCCTTAATTCACTCCACTGGCTCCCCTTGAAACAGAGAATTACATTCAAACTACTGCTGTTTGTCTACAAAATACTGAACGAACAGGCTCCAGAGTATTTAACTAATTGCTTGACTCTGTATACACCAGCAAGAGCACTTAGGTCGGCCAGTGACACTCTACGTCTCACATATCCAAAAACTCGTACATTAGCCGGCGATAGAACTTTCACTGTGTCAGCTTCAAAACACTGGAATGATTTGCCACTTACAATTAGACAGTCTCCATCACTATCAATTATCAGAAAGGCATTAAAAACCCATCTCTTTTGTAGTACGTAGTTTCAGATTATGTAATTATATTTAGTTCATTGTAAGCGCTTTGGGCCTTATGGGAAAAGCGCAGTATAAGTAATAAGTAATAATAACAATAATAATATGATACACACTCCTTGTTTGAGCGTTTGATGCGATTTCAAATATCGCTATACAGACTACACGTTTAAAGTCTGTAAGCGTATTATTACGTAGTGATATTTGTTAGTTAGAGAAGTGGTAGCTCGGATGGTACAATATTAAGGATGATGTATGGGATGGGCGCTTATTGGTGATACATATCATCAAAGAACTGTCTCTCTCTTTGCGTCATCTTCCTACACAATTAATACGTACAAAGAATGGTTATGCGGTTAGACGCATGTGTTTCTCGCTCAGGTCTTGGAGATGATGCGGAGATAGAATACGGTTTCACGGCCGTGAACTCGCTACGGCTCTCTCATCGCTAACTCACAGGTTATGCCTTTCCTGCCAGCATGTCCCTCTCTTTTCCTTTCTCGATCCTCCTTTCTCTGTCCCTATTTTTCTCTTCTCTCCCTTACTCTTTGCCGATTGTGGAAGAAAAAGACAGTGATCGGAAGGTAAATAGAATGATTCATTCTTAAATCAATCTTACTAAGAAAATTTAATAGTCCAGCGGATTAGCTCGATTATATTAACCAAATTTGGCACTCATGAAGAATGATGTATTTTACGCAAATTTGGATATTGAGCCATCTCGATTTTTTCCAAGGAGAGACATAGCGATCATGTTTTAAAATGGCCGCAATGTCTCTCCTGTCCAAACTTTCCAAATCCTACAAACCTAGGGCATGTAGGAGTTGTCTGGCTGGTCCAAAAGTTAGACCTAGGTCATCATTGAGTTTGTGTAGATAACGTTACGCAGATAATCAATTACAAGAAGACGCGGGGAATACACGCATGGGGCGATAGTTGTTCACTGCCATGGATGCTAGTAAGTTGACTTCTTTCTATTCTTTCTATTTTTCATAAAGACCTAGATTTCGTGCCTATGTGATTTCAGATAGCAGTAAGATGTAAGAACTGGAGTCGGCACGAGGAGGAATTTTTCCTACACCAGTCGCGTTCATTAATAGCACAATAAAATATTTGACGCGTTTGGTTCTTTGATCCAGTGAAGACCGCCGCCAAATATGCAAGACAAATTTTGGATGCATTTACAATCATATATATTCTGTATGCGAAGAAGATTTCAGAACCACTTCATGTACTGAAGAGCATGTGCAATAGTAGTACATCATATAATGATACGATTCTGTGAATTTCATATCATATTGTTGCTTCGTTTTTCTGATAAATTGAGGATACTGCATAAAACATGTCAGAGAAATGCTTTTATATCGCACATTGGGCAATCATATTTCCTTACAAATGTCTTGTAAATGGTTTATTGAGTGTTTAACCTCCCATGGAAACAACCTCCATTTCATGTCCGGAGATGTCCGAAAAAGTTACGGACCAAATTCTTTCTACAATTTTATCAAAATTTCCTTTCGCTCACCCCCAAACTGATTCCTAATGCGTGTAATAAGATCAGCTATGAACTCCCAGCGAAGGTTGAACGGTTGACGTATTTCTCAGACCAGATTTTCTTTTGTTAGTCAGAGCAGGGAGGTGTTACGAAGGAGTAGAAACTCGAGCATAATATATTCAAACATCTGTATGGGTTCTAAAGCGTGATCATGAATGCCAAAAGCATTCCATAATCATGACAATGCTTTGATGTTCCATGTGCCGTGCCGACATTTAGCTGATGTCAACTTGAAAAGAAATTTCTTTAATTTCCCATTTGTCTGTAGACGTTTTGTTTTTGACAAATTTGTTTGCAAACTTTAAGGAAGTTAACGGCAGATAATGACAGATCCTTTACTCTGCTTTTGTTTCGAAAAGTATTGAGGAATCATTAAAAATCGGACATATAAGCTATTTTTATTACTTACAAAATTGGCCAATTTCTTCACTTTCCGACAACTTGTGCATCTGGGGGATTCAACCACTCTCAAAATGATATATTAAGCTGTGTATTATCATTAACGGCGTTTGTGTGTGTTTGCGTGAAACAGAGATATTTCACTTGAAAAACTTGTTTATTTGTGTTTGCTGATACCTGTTATGCTCATGGAAGTATTAACAGAACGGGACAAGCGAAATGAGACTGTACATTTCTTTTGTCCTCTCCGAGAAGCCGTTGCCACACAATCATATTCATAATTGTTCAAACACCTGAACAGCACCTGTTGAGAACACATAACTTTTCAGCGGCTTGGCACATGGGTTCAAAGGAAGAAAGTTGCTTCATATCCTTCCATAACACATCCCTGGTCAGAGGAAGGCACTGCCTAATTACAAATACAGCGAATTGTTTAAAACACCTGAATTCCTTGAATTTTTATGAGGCGGCGGTTATCATAGATCAAATGAAGTCTATCCGAGCGCAGTCCATCTATGATAGGTCCATACTCTTAGACTCTAATAGTGGCTCCCTATGCCCTTCCTCCCCCCCCCCCTCCCCTCTCCTCTCTCTCTTCGCTCTGCCCTTCCTTGCTAAATGTTAGGTTATTGATAGGTTATCCAGATTGCAGTGTATTGAAGACTCCTAATGTTAGTCATCGTCGGCATGGCCGGGCAACGTAATCTATATTACTTTTTGGCACCTCCCACACCACCACCAAAAAATACACTCGCCCATCCGCCCATTATCTCTCTCTCTCTCTCTCTCTCTCTCTCTCTCTCTCTCTCACTCACTCTCTCTCTCTCTCTCTCTCTTACTCTCTCTCTCTCTCTCTCTCTCTCTCTCTCTCTCTCTCCTGCTTTACCTCCATCACATTAGCCCAATAATCTATTGCTATTAGAAGTGGGTTACAGTAGTAAAAGTTATGTCTACTTACTGTACGTTCCTAAAATGGGAAACTTTCCCCGTTTTACCCCTAACACTTGTTCTTCTCCCCATCCCCTGTCTCCTCTTCTACCCCCCCCCCCACGCCCATACCCCTCTCTCTGTTCAGTCCTCTTTCCTCACATTGCCTAGGACATGTATTGGATATGAATATGTCCTACAGGTTATGTGCATGGTAAGGTGAGGGGGTCAATTAAGCCCTCTTTTTTTACCATGCAGAGAAAGGCGGTAAGGGTATAATTTTCTTTAAAAATGTGTGTATGCAGTAGTCTACGATGACAATGTATACCACATTTTCTAAGTTGACGAACATTTGGCCAGTATAAAGGGACGTTCAGATCCGATACACATGGTCATGGTGGTTGTGTGTTAATGTGGCGGAAGACCGATATGCGCAAATTGCTGCTTTAGCAAACATCAACGTTTAAACTTTTGAGAGCTGTAACTATATATCATGGAATTGAATGTGATGGACTTGTACACACAATATAAAACCTTTACATAGGAAGTTTCTCA
The DNA here is from genome assembly GCA_963669155.1 of Arbacia lixula. Taxonomy (NCBI): domain Eukaryota; kingdom Metazoa; phylum Echinodermata; class Echinoidea; order Arbacioida; family Arbaciidae; genus Arbacia; species Arbacia lixula. The sequence goes on along the minus strand of OZ022582.1, from coordinate 7,128,443 downwards.
AAGCGTGTTTGTTCATTCGTGAGAACGATTTTTGAAATATAAACCAATACATAGTTGAAGAAAAATAAAAATCTCTGCAAGTTTGTTTAAAAATCACATTTTCCCAAAAAAATAAAAATAAAAAATACCCCAAAGCCCAACGAGTTTGCGACCATCTTGTAGAGAATTTAATTAGTTTTAATATGATACCACAAACAATAAAAAGAAATATTCCATTCAAATTTTGAATGGCGGCCATTTTACAAAAGTGCCCGCCATTGCTTCCCTGGGCAAAATTTAAGAGGCCTCAACATTCATATTTTCTAATATATAGTTTAATTATACATGTGTGCCACATTTGGCACTTATAGACAAGAGTGATCACTTATTCAACTATGCCGCTGGACTATTCTAGTTCTGTAACCTTTTACTTACATGCCCCCCCCCCCAACATTTACACACACACACACACACACACACACCCACACACACACACACACACACACATACACACAAACATACACACACACAAACATACACTTACATACTCACGATACAGTGCACGTACATCAAATTGATGGGCCATGGCGCTGCCTAGATACTTTACTGCAAACAGTTCGTCCACAACAAGCCCCTTCTTTTCCCCTTTCAAATGATTGTACAAATAAAATCTTATCTCTATCTTCCCTTCCCTCACCGTTCCCTCATCCCGTCCACATCGGTTAAGTTGTACATGCTTTCCATCTCGTAAAACACACAGAGGTGAGAACAAAGTTTTATTTAGACATATCAGAAACCCCAATGGTAGCCTTCGTATGATCATGTTACTCATTTTATCTGATTCACCTCCATAATAATAAAATAATGGTTCCTACGCTTGGGTTCATAGGTGCATTTCAAAATTTATGGTTCGCTCCCCATGTGCAAATCGTTTTTCCTCGAATATTATTTCTCCCATATTATTGCTGATAATGATAAGGGGCAAGGGCATCTAAGTCATTGCCCCAATATCCAAGGCGGCGAAGATGGGGAGGGGGGGGGGGTGGAAATAACCCCCCAAGTTACAAACAAGCGTTGGTGATATGTGCCCCCCTTGGCAAAGCAAAGTGCCCGTGTTTAATACGGTAAACTTGTACCCCTTCGTGCCATTCGAAATTGCAGCCTGATTTTATATGGTAGAAGTGCCTCTCTCGTAATAATTGATACCGCACACCCTTCAAAGATTGAAAAAAAAAATGGTACCTCATTGTGCTCCCTTTCAAGATGTATTGTGGCTATGATTTTCATATTATTTAGGGTTACAATATCTCACAATATCAATAATAAGTGTCTTCAATCATGGTGATCACACTTCGAGCGTTGCACCCCCTTAAAAATTTGAACTTTAAGTCTAAGGATGCTGAAAGACAACTAGGCGACCAAGCCCTTGGCCGCCTTTAAGCAAAATGCCCGGAGGCAAATAGAGAGGTGCATCGACAGAACAAAATGACAAACATGAGTCGCAATTGAGCAATCACATATTTATCTTTTTTTCTAAGTCTTATCGCCACTACGGCAGACCCTTCATTGCCGCTGGCGCGACCGGGCCCGCGACGCCTCAACTGTCCCTTAGCGACCGGCGAGCGAACGCGAGACCGTCACGGCCAATTTCACGCCCCGATCCCATCTCTTCTTGCCGCGGAAAGGCATCTCTGTTTTTGATGCTCTATAATTCCCCCTCTCTCTCTTCCTTTCTCTCCCCCTCACTCTCTTACTCTCCCTTTAAGAAACGTGGAACGTGATGACTTTTAGAAAGGTTATTGAGTTTCCTTTCACACTTAAATTATGGTTGTCTCAATGTCACCATGCTTATTTATAATTTATGAAACGGTACAATGCACGAATTACGTAGATGGACGGGGGCGGTTTAGATGATGAGCCCTCTTTGTTCATAGGAGCCCATTAAACGACTGCAAGACAGACCAGACAAACTTGTCTGAGCAGTGAACTTATTTATCATCTCCCTCCACTTCCTCCTCTTCAGTTTTTTCTTCTCCCATCGTCTTCCTCCAGCTTTTTCCTTTCTCTCTCGCCTCAATGTTATTGTTTTTCATGTTGTGCTCCTTCGTTTTCTACTCCTCTGCTTCATCAGCACTATTATAAACTACTTCATCCACTTTTGTCTCTTTGTCCTTCTTGTTTGTCTCGTTTTTTAATCATAACATTATTGCTGTAGTTGTTTTTCTCCTTTCTCATTCTTCTTTCCTAGTTTCCTCCCTTCTTCCGAAGAAGAAAGAAGGACAGGAACAATGTTTTTTCCCTTTATGCCCTTCTCCCCCCCCCCTTTCAGGTTTTTCTCCTCCTCCTCTTCCTCCTCCACTCATCCTCTCTCCACCATCCTCCTTTTGAACTTTTATGTTTTCCTCTTCTTGTTGTTATCCCCTCTTCTTCTTCTCCTTTACTTGCTCCCTTAGATATTTCGTTTCTTCTTCCACAGATGAAAGAAGGAAGGGGAAATGCTTGTCTTCCCTTTCCTTCCCTCCCTCCAGTCCCCATCCTACTGTCGGAATTCCTTCTTCTCCATCATCATCATCTTCTTCTTCTTCTTCTTCTTCTTCTTCTTCTTCTTCTTCTTCTACTTCTTCTTCTGCTTCTTCTTCTTCTTCATCTTCTCCTCCTCCTCTTCCTTCAAATACTCCTCGTCCCTTTTCTCCTCATTCATCCGGTTGTTCTCCTTTTTCTATCTTCTTCCTCTTCTTCCTTCTACGGTTCCTCCCATCTTCCCATTTTCCCTGATGTACATTCGTTGACAGTGTACCTAGAATCTCTATAGTAACGAAGCTTACAATAATGTTTTCATTTCTAAATCGATCAGTAACCGTATGCGTAATCCCAGTTGGTAAATCTGTTGCCATTTGTCACTCAAACAAAGCTCATTCAAATTGGCAACACACGCCTATCCTTCAGTGACGTCAGCAAATTATCGAATCTGTAGCAAACCGCTCTGTCAATTGACTTGTTAAACCCTGATATGAAATGAAGAACGATAATCTGCAGATTCCAATCGCTCTCGAAATATTGCTGTAAAAAGGAAAAATAAAGTGTAATGGTTACTCGAAAATATCACTCACAAAATCCCGAAACGCAGAGTCATTTTTTAAACGTTTTGAGCTACACGACCGCAAAGGCGATAATTAAATTTAGGAACACTTCTCCCTGACTTTCTGTGGATGGAGATAATACCTATATTTACGTCGGGAAAAGTTGCCATAGGTAGTATGTCATGAATTGTGTTTTTTTTTTTCTCGCAAGTAGCAAGACAAGTCGGAGAGAGAGATTGAACGAGGGAGAGAGGAGGGATGAGTGTAAATAGAGATACATATAGATTGGGGGAAATGGGAAAGAGAAAGTGGAGGAGAGAGAAGGGAGAGAGGTAAAGAGAGAATGAGAAAAAGGGACAGAGGAGAGAGAGATAGAGAGAGCGAGAGAGAGAGAGAGAGAGAGAGAGAGGGGGGGGGGGTAGGGGGAGGGGAAGGGGAGAGGGGGAAGGGTGAGGTGATGAAGACATATAACACATATAACACCTTGTAATGAGGGGGTAAGTTAATATTGAAATGTTTTTTGTTATAATGATTTCAGAAAGATTTCAGAAATCTACGCTGATCCTTAGACCATTGTGACAATGCACAGCTACAATCGTATGCGGAAATGTAATATCCATTTCGTTTACCTGAAACAGAAACTAAATTTGAATCATTAACATAAACATAAAAGCTTTTCGAAACCAATTACTCAATTCATTCAATGCCTTTCTTTAGTTGCATTTCCCCAGCGTGCAGACCGATACGGCATTTATAGCTCATACTTCACACAGGTGATGTCTTGTAAATTTCAGTGGGTATGCGTGTACATTCAGGGTGGTCTGCTAGTAAACAAAATTCCTTGTTGTCATTATCACATTAGGGGTACTCACACACACGAATAATGGGATACTCTCCGAGGTCGCTACATCGATGTTTAAATGATTTGACACGCACAGTACACGTTGAAATGTGTCGATGTGGCTAATAATATTAGGTTCGGATCTAATTTGGGAAGAAAGGAATGGATGATTGTATTGTACATACTTTATAAGAATACATGTATTTGAATTTATGTCTTTCTACTAATCTCGCAGACACAAGTGACGGCGAATCGTGTGAATTTTGTATCGATTTCTCAATCGGGACAACATGTATTGAAGTAATCTGCAGAAGCAGATTAACGTCATTATATAAAGATATATTCAGATATATAATTATATAGCGTGGTTAGAAAGAAGAGAGTGAAAAGGGCACAGAGAGCGCGTCGAGTGAGAAAGAAAGAGAGAGAGAGAGAGAGAGAGAGATGGAAAGGGATACAGAAAAAGAGGCAGAGAGAGAAAGAGGGAGAGATAAAAGGGGTGAGTGAGAGAGAGAGAGAGAGAGAGAGAGAGAATGAAACCCATAGTTTCCATTCCTTGATCAGGTCACCATCACTAAACACACAGCTACCTATAAAGCTGTTATGAAGATTGATTTCAAACAATTACAAATTAATTCTCGTTTAATTGTCAACATCTAGCCTTGCCGAGACAACAAGGACAGTAATATTCCAGTCATTATCAAATTTACAATAATCGATACCCGTCACAAATTGAATTGAAACTGCGAATCGAAAGCCGTCTCCATTTCTTTTGTCATAAAGTACACTGACTCAAGGAGTTAATAAGTATTGACAATCCAATAAACAACTCCATGTCTGTCTTCACGTTGCGAAAGACGTAATCAAAATCTCTGCACTAGCTACTGATTCTTTCAAAGAAATGGACGATGTCCTTTTGTTTCTTAATTCATTGTGAAAATAATTATGCTCTCTCCTTACTAGCACACTTCTGTCGTGTTCATCATGTATAAACGTTAAGCAATTGGTGACCTCTATTTACCAGGAATGAATGAATTATGGACATAGTTCCTTTATAATCGATCACTTCGAAGGATCGTTGATTGACATTTTTATATTCCTAACGTCGTTCGCTAGGTTTATTGTGCTCCATGTTTGATACATGATGTTTTATCATCCAATACACAAAATAGCAAAATGCACATATAAGAAGTACTAGTAACCCCCTGTGTGTCAGATAAATTACTGCTCCGTGTGACGTTTGTGGAATACATATGAAGAAAGGCGATGAGTCAAATGAAAACACAAACCAGTTGAAAACATTTAACCTATTATTTTGTGTAGGGAAAAACAGAACCAGGAACTAGCATGGATGTTAATCAAGTCCGTGCGTGTGTGCGTGTGTGGGAGGGGGCGCTGGAAACCCTTATATTGTTATAATGCAAGTTATTATCTAGCTGCTACTGCTAATTTGCCTTTGCCACATTTGCTATTTGCCTTGGGAATGTGGGGGAGGGGACCTCCCATCCACCACCAACAAAATCATCCGCGTAAATCAAGCATTTGTCGCAAATGGCATGCTCTTTCTAGTACAATCAGCTCGCCGGGAAACGGCCCTTGCCCCTACCCGACCCAGCCGGGTGCTGCGGGCCGACCGACCGGCCGGGTGGCCTGTCAGCGGCTGATAGCGTGTGGCGGATGGTGACTTCGCCTCCCCACCCAGCAACCTTGTCTCATCCGCCGAGTGATGTTTATATTATTATTAATAAACATCCACGCGTGATGCTGAAGAAAAAGAAGAAGAAGAATATTACGAAGAAAGAGGACAAATTCACGAGACAGGAGAAGACGCGACGGTGCAACGTCAGTCGAAAATGGAGAAGAGGTAGAAAATAGCATCGGTAGGTGGAGTTTGTCACCAGCCAACGTGAGTTCTTGAAAACAACCATGAAGACGCGCCAGTTTAATAACGTCAATCGAAAATAGAGAGGGAGGAGAGAGAGAAAATAGCTTTGGTAGGCTACTCCCGGTGAAGTTTGTCACCAGCAAACAACGCGGACTATGTGTTTTCAAAAAGGAAAAGAAATAAAAAGACGCGACAGTTTAAGAACGTCAACCGAAACAGGAGAGGGCGGAGGGGGAGAAAATAGCCTCCGTAGACGACTTATAAGCATCGAATACCCAGGATCCTGCCCCGGTCATCCTCTACACCGTTGCCAGACATTGCACCTTGACTTTTGCAACGATCCTTTTGGTAGATTGAACATTGAGATATAACACCCCGACCATGACAAAGTGAAATGTTGAGCTTTAATAGATTTTAGAGAGTTACCTCGCCTTCTGAAAGGGGTCTATATAGCATCTCCACCCCCCCCCCCCCCCCCCAACAACACATATCCATACACGAATGCTTTTATATTCTAATTTTTGTATACATGTATATAATTTATTCATCTAAAAAAATCCATTGAAATAAGATTTCCACTATTTCCTTCTATCAATATTTAAAGCTAGAGATGTTTAAAATCATTTACATTTACCACTTAGCTTTCATATAGCCTATGTTTCAATTTGTACCTGTTAACAAAACACAAAAATGTAATCATGAAAGTTTCATGATGGAGTTCTTTCTCCCTTCTAATCGCCCCCCCCCCCCCCCCCGCACACATACAGACTTTTGTACTGTACACGTTCTATTTTTCTCTCACACACACACACACATACACATACCATACGATTTGGGGACATCATGGCAGTCTTGGCGCGAACCTACTATCCGTGTCTGAATTGCTTGATTTCATGACCCCCCCCCCCCCCCCCCTTAAAAAAAAGGGGGGGTGGCCTGCTCTGACATCGCTTGATGGAACCAATCCGAAGTGTTCACCTTGTGACCAAGAGAGCGCGCTGTTTTCCTTAATCACACAGTCACTTAATCACTTAATCACACAGTCAGGCCGGCAGGTGAAACCCTACGTTATGACATTAACATGACGGAGATCTTGCCAAAATAAAGATTACCCTGTAGTTCCATATACCCTACAACGTTCATAGCTTTGCGATTATACGATCGAAGTTCGTAGACAGTACTTAATCACACAAATAACAAAGTCAAGTTTGTCTAAAATCGAAATCCAAATTATAAATCATTTCCTATCGACACTGACATGATAGGAAATGTCCCATGTACCTCAGGCTTTGTTACGACGATTAAAAGAGAATAAAAAGTTCAAACTCGTATAAGTCACCATTCCTAATAAATTGCTTTGTTCCTTTTCCTGTCGTTTTGGCAAAAACAATAAAACCCTGGCCCACGCTCTATAATCCTAAAGTTGGATACTCGCGTCGACTCGTTTTGGCAAGTCAGACTCACTCTACTTTCGAAGACAAGGAACGAGAAAGCGATCACTTTCTGTATTCATGTTTGAAGCGTGAAGTCCATTCGTAGCGACAACGGCGACGGGAAATCCCAAAGAACAACAACTTGAAAATACCCCGAAAGTAATTGCAGAAGTTTGACCGGCATGTACCCTTCAAAACCTAAAGAACAAGTGATTTCCTCCTTTTCCGAATGTACAATTTAATTTGAAGCCGCTAGACACATACGTCTCTACGTAGGAGTTGACAATGGAATCTGATGGGTCTTGCAGACATGCGACATTGTCAAAAACAAATTGGAATCAATTTAAGAAACGAGAAAATTACAAATCCACATTTTCTGGTCTTATTGGAGGAAAAGGGCTTGTCTGTGGACCCCGATACATGAAAAGTGGGTATATATGTGAAAGGATAGAGCAGGATGGATTCGTAATAAGAAATGATGAGTGGATTATTTAAAAGAAAAAAAAAGTAACAGTTGTGTTGTGGATGTTCCGTCTCGCTCGGGGAAATACGATGTGACAAAGACAGAAGATATAACACATGTAAGTCCACTCTGTGTGACATTGCGACTACCGACAAATTTAAAATAAACCAACATGGACGTCAGCTGCTGTTGGCACAAGAGAGAAGAGGAAGGAGAAAACAAATGATCTTTGAATCTTTTTTTTTTTTTCAAGTACATTTTTCTTCATTGTACAAATCATCTATACATGTACTACTTTTTTTGTTTTCTTATATTCGTGTAAACACCAGTCAGATTCAGGTCAAGGTGAACTTAGCATTATTCCGATAAAGTAAATATGAGCGAGTGTCGGAGGAGAGAATCATGACAAGACAGTCTGAGAAAGTCATTAGCTGTTTGAGGAGAAGGCAGCAGCCGAAAAAACAAACACAGGTGAAAATTTATTAACATAAAAATGTATTCCTACTCTCATGCGCACCGGCGAACACACACGCAAACATATACAAACAGACAGTAAGGCCTATACATCTGTGCATACACACACGTATATACCCCCCCCCCCCCACACACACACACACACACACACATACACACACAACTAGATATGCAAAATAAACGCATAACATCCACCTCGGCCCAACTGGAAATGATACTCAGCCATAATTATGACCGACACTTAATTAAGACTTTACAAGTTGAAACAGGTTTTTTACATTTGTCGCAGAGCACACAATTAAGTGCACTATTTTATTAATATCTTTGCCTCTCGGTGGTACGGGCGGCTGCTGCGCTAGGCAAGGGAGGAATCCGGGGGAACATGTACTTTTCACACGTCACATCTCATTCCTGTGTGCCTGCTTGCCCCATGGTACATGGTGTGTAAACAAAACCACAAGGCCTGTTAGTACTGGGACGTGATGACAGCATGAAGTACACATTTTAGATGGTTTCAACACTGAACTACAAGGTGGATTTGGAAAAAACCTGTATCTAAAGCAACAAATTTGGTAATATTTGTAATGACAATACTGATATTGAATAATGATGATAACAATGATAACAATGATAACAATAATTACAATTATACATATAATGTTCACATGCAATAAAGTAAGTAATCTATGCAGGCAACAATACAGGTCCTGCTTATATAATCCTTCTGGAAATATAAACTATTTCTTAGCTTTTCACTGTACATCATATTTAGAGGAAAATCATTTGAAAAGAAGGGAGAAAAAACACTCATGTTAAAGTACTTTATCTTCCAAAAAAACATTTCTCCATTAAACCTAATCACTTGCCCAAATCAAACACTCTTCAGACCATTATTTAGTCAATCTGATATAAATCATCATAAATATGAATGACACACATGTACAATACACTATTCAGGGCCCCGTCCTATAAAGAGTTGCGGTTGATCAGAATTAACCGCAAATCCATATCCCTATCTCCAATGTACATAGTTGCGATTGATGTCAATCTCAATTCTTTACAAAGCAGGGCCCTTATTTACAAGAAAGGGAAGGAGTCAACCACAAATCCACCCCTTGTGTGTATTGTCCAGAGTTGCATTTGATATTAATTGCAATTCTTTGCAAGACAGAGCCCTCAGTTAAAAATTAAGAAGGCACATTTGTTATTTATTGGACACCCTGTATGCATATAACATGGTTTTAATCCAGAGGGGGCTGAAACATGGTTCTAGCAATCCCCTTCTTAGACATGTCTCAAATGTCTCAAGTTTTCTGCTCTTCATTTCCTTAAGAATAGACTGTGTCTCTCATTCCATTGTCTGCAATCATCGTTGGCATTTGGGACAGGAGATGTGACAGCTGCCTACAAAATATCATTATGGTCAGGAAATATATCAGACACCATTTATTGAAATTGAATTTCAAATTTAATGAAAATGATTGAAATTGGTTTGAAGTGATTGAAATTGAATTCAAACAAATACAATTGAATATAAATCCATGAACCTGAATTGAAATTATTGACATTTAATTGAAATTGAACTAATACCTATTGAAACTAAATCTAAATCAGTGCAGTTCAATTAAAACTTAATTGAAAACATTTGTAAAAGTGTTTAAATACATTGTGCATGGAAACATTGGAAAGTACTGGGGTCTTGCGGTTATAACACTTGGGATTTGAGGTAGGGTGTCCATCCCCATAGCCAGCACAGAATAAAATGTCTTTTGTGAGACAGTCTACACACTCCTCCCCCAGGGATAAATGAGGTAGCATTTGATGGAATGTGCCTTGAGGGTCCGTAATATTGAATCATATCCACAGACCACCTTATTCAAAATCATGGTGCATTGCTCTTATTAAAATTCACATATGAACATGCAGATGCTGGGATCGTTCCCTAGGGGTGCCAGCTATATTTTGGTCCAGGGCTCGACATCACATAACATGAACCCCGTTTACACTGAAAAGTGCCTGAAGTCATGGCAAATTATTTCAAATAGTGCCAGGACCTGTAACCAAGCCTCAAATAATTTTCTCTTTTCTTCACGCTAAGAGTTACGTATTTGTATACCTGTACAAGGGATATATATCAGGACACCAACCTCCACTACACAAAATAGCATTACGAACAATACCTTTTAAGTCGATGCTCACGTTTAGATTTTTGGGCCTCATGAACCTTGGTCTAGTTAGGATGTCAACATTTGCCATGGAAATGCCGTAATCGAAGGTGTGTCATGTAATTGCACCTACAGCCATCTATACACAACTCGGTTTCATTAGGTAGCAACATGGCGTATATTCTTTGTTATCTGCTTGCCCAACAAAGCAACACAAGCCATGTTGCTACCTATTGAAACCGAGCTGGCCTAACTCTGTGTATAGATGGCTCTGATTGTACCCTGTAAGGAATTAGAAGTTTATTCATAGCTTGCAGTCTATTGTCCGTGTAGCAGATTTTGTGAGAATCATGCTGCTCAGTATCTGAGTGATGAAAACTCAGGCCGCAAAAATGTGAGCTCAGTTAAAGGGAATATACTGTACTGGCATGGGAAAACAAAAAGCCTTCAAAAGGATGATCATGAGTAATCTCCTTACCATCGGTCATACATTCATGCATTGTCCATTTTGGAAACTTGATGAAAGTGATTTGCCCTCAAATGATCCACATTTGGAGAAATCCTCAAATTGTTCGGCCCAAACACTTTGTGATTTAATCATTACTTACTCCAAATGTGGATAATTTGAGGGTAAATCACATTCAACAATCACATTTAACAATTCAAATCAAATTCGACAATAGATGAATTTAAGACCATTGGTAAGAAGATTGCTCATGATCACCCTTCTGAAGGTTGTCTTCCCAGTACAGTATATTCCCTTTAAGAACAGGTAAAAGGGGAAGATTCCTTACTCTTAATTACCTTTGATGTTTTAAGGGCAGTATTTCTCGGCGCACACTCTACATACATTCATCAAAATTAACCCCATTATGCCATGTTCACTTTACACATACACACGTCGCTGGATGTCACAAATTGCAAACATGCATGGAAGTGACAACCCGAGTATGCTAGACCAATTTGTATGTTTGAAGCTGTAAGAGAAATGCACTTTTTCTTTGGGTCTTAGTTAACCTAGTTTGTTTTTCTTTAACAGTTCCCCTGCATAATTGCCTTTGACAAGTCACACTTGGGCAGAGCTGTATTGCAAGCTTAGGGTTACAGGTGCTAAGAGTATACCATTTTGACTTTAGGGCTATCATTAGCAATAGCAGATGCCTGAGAAGTTCTGAAACATGTGGTCTGGCTATTGAGGTATACCTGTAATGAATTAAACACTTTAGTAACATTTTTATATTTAGGTATGAAGGTTGTGAACCATATTGGATATGATTTATGAAGATCTCATTTTTAGAAAACAGGATGGAGTGGCGCTTGAGGGTCTAAACAATGTTCCCCCTTATCATCCTGTGTATGGAGCAGCAATACAGATATGTTGTCTTGGTCACGTTGTTGCTCATTAAGGAGTTATCTTGTTCTGCCCAAACAGGTGTTGTATCCACTCCAAGCAAGGTTCATCTTCATGGGTACAGAGCGGCAATGCAGGTAAGTTGTCTTCTTGAAGGACCACTTCTTACGATCATCTTGCAACTAATGATGATGGGTTTGCTTTGAACACACCTACTGTAGGTTGAAAACGATGAAAGCATAAGGTTGAGACCCAGGAACTTCTTCCACTTCCAGGGTACGGAGCAGCAATACAGCCACATTGTCTGGGTCACCTTGCTACTGAGGAGTTTGCTTTGACCAAGCCGAGGTTGAAAAGAATGGAGCGAAGGTTGAGGACTAGGAAAACGTTCTCCTGATGGCCAGAGGCCAATGTGGACGTCGTCATTGACATCATACTTCCTCCTGACCGAGAGAGCTCCAGGACCAGGGACGACACACCAGAGGAATCAAACAGGGTCTTGTTGGATCTAGGTCAAGACAGAAGGATATTTCACGTTAATGCTGCTTTTTTTCACTCTTACAATAATTGAACATGGTGTACTACTGATAATCTACAGCAAGTAAAGAAATCAAATCACTAGTATGTTGTACACAATACTTTACTTCTAAAATCATATATGTGAGTGAAAAAACAATTGCATTCTACATAAATATATATTCCACAGGTAAATACAAGACTGAGCAAACAGATGGAGGGCAGGCTTGAAAAAGCTCAGAGAAAGGGAGAAAGAGAGAGAGGGAGAGACAGAGAGGCAGAGACAGACAGAGACGGAAAGACACAAAGAAAGGGAGAGACAGAGAGAGAGACTGAGAGAGAAAGACAGACGAAGAAAAAGATATAAGGTGACAGCGAGAGTGAAAGAGAGAGAGAGAGAGAGAGAGAGAGAGAGAGAGAGAGAGAGGGGGAGTGAGAGAGAGAGAGAAAGAAAGAGAGAGAGAGTAGAAATTGGAAAGCGTTGAGAGGAAATAGACAAAACAATAAATGTAATGGTTTTACATTAAGATACATGATATGCATACAACTAGTTCACAAAACAAAAAGCACACTGTATCAAGATGTAAGAATTCTTAAAATGTGTAGGCATGACTTGATACCTTGCATAAAGCACACTCATTACAACATCAACATACTCACATACCGGCTATAAGGTCATTGAAATCTGTAACTCAACTTATTATTAGGATAACAGAGGATAATAACCATTAAATTTGGACTGGAAACGGTCTTTTTCATCAATATCCTGCTTCTACTATAATGGGCAAAAGCAGCTGAGAAAGAGAGAGGGGGAAGCGAGAGAGAGAGAGAGAGAGAGAGAGAGAGAGAGAGAGAGAGAGAGAGAGAGAGAGCAACTGGTACAAACACACACACACATAAAAATAAAAATAAATATGAAGAAGCACTTTCTTCATGCTGTAGTCTGCAATTGTGCCAAAAATGACTACGAAGTGATAAAGATAGCAGATGGACAAAGGGGATAGAGGATATATGACAAACCCCGCGCAATTAGAAGGCATGGCAATGAAGAGTAGGAATGAATGGCAAAATATCTCGAATCATTCTGACATGGCAAGGGGATGAAAATAGTTGTTCTGGTGCACAAGTGTGAGGATATTGAATTTTAGAATCTGTGCTTCATGTATCACTCAACCTTTTCGTATTGATGTCTCACAGACGTCAACCCACACTCAAGACAAGCAAAGGTGTTGTGGCTACGCATGCTTGAACTTTTGGTACATTCACTACTTTTTTTCCTGAAATGCATCAGAACTTTCTTAAAAGCTGTTTTTCACAATCTTTCAATATCCCATATCTTTTTAGCAT